>ONZK01000078.1:3565-30999 GCA_900322385.1 Pharnaceum exiguum | reverse complement strand
TTGTCCTTTGAAAATCGGCTGGACCCCCGGTTGTTGGTTAAACCAGTTGAACCGGCCGGTTTTCAAAACATTGCATGGAACAACAAAAGATACTTCGTATCTGACAGAATAAAACAATATCCTCCGTAAGTCCGTATAATCAAATGCTCCTAATTCAATTTCTAATCATTTTAATTCATTTTAGGGGTCATATTTCCAACTATACGCAAGATAATAAATTTGTTCAAGATTAAGAAGTTGAAATAGAAAAAATACGTGGGCTTTATTGTCATACGGTCATATATCATGAGATGTGCACATGATACCAAACTTTCGGATGAGAAATGAGCTTGAAAGTCATTGAAGATCATCAAACCACAAGGCCTTTAATATCTTGCAAAACCTTAACTGGTATTACATATTTGAGCAAGGCATGTCATGATATGTTGATATACATCTTGTGATCTTACCTTTTTAAAATAATAATCATATCTCCTTCCTTTCCCCAAAGAGCTAAGTGACACTTGAAACTCTGCCAAAGCTTGCATTAGGATGGCAAGACAACAAAACTTGCTTAGCTATCAGTAGACAATGAAGCTCAACATTATCTTCAGCTTGCATTACCTAATCATACAAAAATACAGACAATTACAACAGAACTGATCTCGTCTCAATATCTTCTGATGTTAAGAGATCAATATGCTCTATTCTCAGCTAAGTAAGTGCATCTAATTAATGCACCACATTTACAAAAATAATTGCTTCCTAATCTTAAGCTGAATGCAAAACTAGATCTTTCCAGTTTCACCAAAACAAGGTGCCATACTGCCATCTAATTTCATTTCATTCCTCTGCCTGATCAGTATGACCTTCACCCGAAGAATCCACAGAAGAGTCTCCAAACTCCTCTTTGTACATTTCTTCGATCATCGGCTTCCACAATCTCACCCGAGCATTTATAAACCAGTTTGAAACCTGTAACAAAACAATTAAGTGGTCATTCGAATGATATAAGAAAAGGGTTTAGTACTTCTTATAGAAGTGACAAGTTAATCTTGTTACCTGATTCTTAGAGAGGCCAGTTTGTGATGCCAAAGTAAGCTTCTCAGAATCATTAGGGTATCTGCAAAAATTACCAGAAAACTTACTGTTAATGATCAAACACACCATACAGAATATTGCTGATACACACCTATATACTTACGGATGAAGAAAATGCTCGAAAAGCCAGGCGCGTAATATGGCCACTGAGGTCTCAGGAAGCCCCCGAATGGGCCGCCATGCTTGCCTTTGTGCACCTTGAAGAAGACCAATTTGCTGAAGGGTCATTCTGCTGTTACCATTTCGAGCCTCTAGGTTTAATTTTGACAATCCAGTTCCTAGTTTGGGCAGGCCAGGAGATAGTTTTTTCCTAGCTAACTTAATTTGGTACAAAATTGCATCTCTTAGGCTACAAAAATGTCTGGACATAGCTTGCAAAGCCAGTGCAGTATAGCACCTAGCTGCTCCTTCCCCTGCTATAACTTCAAATGATGAAATTAACTCATGCATCTTCTGACAATACTCATCATACCTCCCCTCTACCTGGAAATAAACATGTAAGAAAGGAACAGGACATTAAATGATTGCAGAAGTTGTTAGTGTAACTGACAAGTTCCAAACATGGAAAAATGCTCCAACATCAAGAACAGACCACATTTTGGAAATTTTGAAGAAGCTTACAGACATAACAAAAGTCAAGCATTGCAAATGTAATTTCATCAGCACATGAACTAATGAGGAAATGTATATGCATAATAATATAGAGAGTCAAATATTGAAAATACAATGCAGAAATAACTAAAGTATACAATGATGAAATGAATATGTATACATAGCATATGAAAGGATTAAGCTACCTGTTCGAGCAAAGAAATAAGCTTGGAAAGGTTCATTTGTAGCTCTTGTTTATCAGCTGAAACAAACCCAAGGCTCAGAAGTTCAGCTCTAAGTTGAGTAGAAGCACCTCTGCCACTCAAAAACATCCTCTTCACATCACTTAGATCAATTTCTTTGCTTCCGAGATCGATCATTTCATCAAGAAGCGACTGAGCAGCCTTCAAATAGGCAGAATTCCCAACAGCAAATTGAGATAAAGGGGTGTTACTGGTCATATTATAAGAGTAGCAGTCTCCAGGGTTGCAAGATTCTCCACCAGAAGAAGATACTACAAAGTTGTTATAAGCTTGGTTCATGAATTCTGGACCTAAGGTACTTTGCCTATATTGCATTGCATCAGAGGGATTGAGGACCTGTGATCCTAGAGAAAGAGACAGCCTACTCGAACCGGGTTTCGGCTCATCCGCAGCTCGAAGGAGGTCCATGAAATGCCTAGTATGACCAATATCAGACTGATGATCATTAGGAACTACAGAGGAATCATGATTAACAAGGCTAACTGATCTTGACATCCTTTCTCCTAGGGAGTGGATTGATGGATATTGGGCACCTAAAGATTGGTCTGGAAATGCCCTCAAGTGAATATCAGAACCATAGGCATTGAAATGTGGGCTTTCAAAATGATGAGTTGTTTGTGAGGAAATGTTATCTGATACCAAAAAGTGATGTAAACTGCCAGATGAAGTAGGGTGATGGGTTTGAGTCCCTTGTGATACCATAGTGACACACAGGAAAAGGATTTTAGTGATTTTCACTGCAAAGTTTTGATATCAGGGAATTTCCTTAAACCCCTACTTGTCAACCTCATCAAAGATTCTGGTGAAAGGAGCCAAATCTGAGAGCAAAAATGGAAGGGTGGGTCTATGAAGAAAGAATCTAACTTTGCTGATCAGTTTTGTATGGGCTCATTTCTTCTTTTCTCTTTTCTTTATTAGTGGGAGGGTGGGTGTATAAAGGACTTGAAATTTTCTAGGATGAAAATGACATTGGCCTCTTGTTGAATGGAGATAGGTGGTTGGCTCAATTTATCAAGCCAAGTATGATAAATTGATAATCTAGAGGGTAAGAACCTCAGGACTAAAAACTGGGAAGAAAGTGTACTGAACCTGCAAATTCATAGAGGCACCAGACAGTTGGAATAGTGAGCAGTTAAGGGTAAGAGAGCTCAAAAAGCTAATGCCAAGTACATAGAGCAAATAACACCCATTAATGGTAACTGAAAGTAAGACAGGTCAAAGTGCAAACTAACAGTGAATGATAGAGCTTGCAAGGACATTCAAACAGTAGCTAACATATTAATACTGCTACAGCATACTAGTGTTTAGGCTTTTTGCTACTATCACAGAGAGGCTGAGAGAGTGAAAGTGAGGAACGGTTTTCAAAGTAAAGACTTTTCTAAGAAAGTCATTGAATGTTGTTCATAAAACAAGGGAGCTTTCTTACAATGTAACTAAAACCCTGAGATACATAGTTAACAGCTGAAAGGAGCTAAAACAAAATACTGTAGTAGTATAATTTATTACCACCATGATATGAATATATGATACTCTCCAACATACCTTAGCCTTCATAAATACTCATTATCTATAATTACAGCATAAGACATAATAAATTTGCCTCTCTTCCCTATATTGAACCAACCCTATAGGCTATACTATACACATAAATCAGAAAAACATGCAAGAAGATACAGAAAGCTAGAGAAGCTAAGAAACATAGACCTGTCCTAATGCTCTCCCAAAAAGCAAAGCTATATTAACCAAGTGAAAATTGCAGAAAATGACAGGCAAAAGAAAGGTCCCCTATTTTTCCTGACTACAAAACAACAAGCATTACTGCATTCATTCACACAGCCTGCAATTTCATTTCTTTGGGAGACTCAAAAAGTAACTCTTCTCTCTGTATCTCTCTACAACCCCAAATGACTGAATGAGATTGCCCAAGGACATGCTTATTCTTTTATTTATCTTTTCTTTTTGCTTCTTTCATGTTTATGGGTTATTTCCTTTTCCTTCTTTTACACTGTAAGACAGGAAAAGAGACTTGGAAAAGTAGGCTATCTTTTAACACTGTCATAGTTTTAACTTGCAAGATTGTCTGCTTGTGTAAGTCTGTACCTTATGAGAATATCTAACATCCTTTTTCCCGTTATGCCATGCAATTATACACATACTAGATGCTGAAAGGACACTGCAGTCACAAAATCTTCCCAAGTAAAGTCCCCCTAAATTTATTGCATGCACTTACTAAACAACCCAAACATAAAAAACTTAAAAAAAGAATATAATGTCAATCCTGTTGGCTGTCAATGCAAGAGAGAGATAGGAATACATCATACATGGTTGAAACTTGAAACACACACATTACAGGGGTATGTCAATATGTCATACAGTATGTGCTGATGGGATTGATTCTAGGTGTGATTTAGGAGGTTGGTCTGATAACACTGAAGGAAGGTGGGGATTTTGTTTTTGTAATGATTACATCTTTGTTCCTTTGGCCTCCTCCAGTTGTCACACTCTAATACCACAAAACCTAATTTAAATTATTTGTTGTTTGTACGTTGCTCATATAGAGTTACGTTGGGAGGACCACCTCCTTCTGATTAAAGCTAGTGTGTTTTCTGCATGAAAACTCTGAACAAAGTTTCAGAATCACCAGAAACAAAATCTGTATCATCAAAAACATTCTAACTCCCCTTGTCACCACCTTACTGTCACAGTTACAGCTGATAATTTTTGACATAGGGATGACAAAATGTGCTCCTCTATGTAAAAAAGATCTTGACAAAGTTTACCAAATAAATCATGTGACATGGCTTCTGATATATGAAGGGGCAAATAATATCCCAATGAAGATGCTCCCCTTGTTTGTATTATTTGATACATTATCCACAACTATCGGCCTTCAACTCTTTCGTACAAAAAACACTATTTTCATACCATGTACAAATAGTAATGTCTAAACTTTTAGTTTTTTTGCTGTTCAACTCATGACAATTACCTTCCATAGTATAACAGGTGGATATATATCATATACAAAAGCCAGAAATAAAATTCATACAAGCATGCAGTATATCTGTTATATGTACATCCACGAACTAGACTAAACTGATGCAATTCTTTAACACAAAAATTTCGGTGAACGTTTTATATATGAGACGTGTTCATTAATGATCATCCAGGAGTCACTAATCGACATTTTTCTGTTATACATCCCAGACTCATCATATATGAAACAGGTTTGCACAAATTTTTCTAATTCATTAAAGTAAACAAAACAGTGGAAATTAAAACGATAAACTGAAGGACATGAACATCTAACCTGGCATGCCTCGTTTGAGATTCTGAGCATCCCAATTTCCAGGCAATTCTTTCCATTATTCATATTATTACTTGTTCAAATGAGATGATACAAGAATATTACAAATCAAAGGTACCTATAATTCTATATGATCCCTTTTGATACTTTTTATTGAGCCCTTTTTTTTAACAGGTGATTATACAAAATTACATGAATGCTATGTTGTACAAATATATGCTATACTCCAACCCAGTTTCTATTACTTATATTACACCTGGGAATCATCTAAACAATACCCAATGATCGAATTTATACAAGCTCCATGCATGTTTCTCAATCCGCAGCCTGCTTGATCGAGCTTTTCCCTTTCGCAGACGGTTCATAAGAACTGCAGGAGACACAATGCGCGTATACTAATTCTAAGATTCAGTATATGGCCTAACCCTGAGTGGCTGAGTCCTCCTTCCTTCCACCACAGCACTGACTTATTTCATTTATATAAGATGCAGAAGGTATGCATCATCAATGCTTATGTCCTCCTTCAGGCTACAAAATCATTCAAAATGTGAGAGTTACCAAACCTATGTTGCTGGTTCACTTGATCCAAGTACGGGAACTCGGATGTAGCAACCCCAATTGTAGCTTCGCCAGACCCATTGCCCCGGAAATTGGTCACGGGCACATCACCTTCACGATGCCGCAAGCCTAAGGCAAGAGAGACTTGGTCACTGTTGTCTACACCAAAGTTGCTCAATTCCTGTATTTGGTATGCCATAAGATGATGTCCCCCGCCATTAGGGTCGTGATGGATAGACCCATTATTAGAATAGAACCCATGGCTTTCGTTACTTCCAAGACCGCCGATGTGAAACCCTGCTGTTGAAGCTATGGAGACCTTTGTTTCTGTTCCATGGTTGGTATTGGCTTTTGTATCGTGGCTATCCTGAGTCATGGATGTTGCACTTTCCTGCATTTCCTCTCTTCTGTCTTCGGATCCCAAAGATGTCTCGTGTCCTAACTTAGGTGGTCTTTCTGGTGAAGCCCTGGGATCGATTTCTACATCCCCAAACTCTTCTTTGTACATGTCCTCAACCATCGGTTTCCAGAGGCGTACACGAGCATTTATAAACCAGTTTGCTACCTGTACAGAAGCAGGTTTAGAGCATTGCAACAGCAAAAAAAATGTCACCACTTTGGTTTATTTTCAGACAAAATACAGAAATAGACACCTTAACATCTACATTTTCCCAATTGAGCAATTTGTAATCTCAGTTCAACATTAAGACTTTTATGTGATGGAAAATCCCCAGATGGATGTCAGCTTGCATAGTTTTCATACTTCATCAGGCTCAATTTTGTTTACTATATGTTTACTTAGAATGAAAGAAAAACGAGGATATAGAATAAACATATATTCCAGATTCATACAGAAGTGAAACAAATTTTCCTAGTTGTTTGCTGTATTACCTGGCTTCTAGTCAAGCCTGTTTGCCTAGCCAGCATGATTTTCTCTGAATCCTTTGGGTACCTGAAACAAATAGACAGTTCGAAGTACTGAGTATGAATTCAGCTTCAGTAAGCAGAAAACTTAAGAGAAGTGTCAAGGGCTAAGGGACTTACGGGTGAAGGAAATGCTCAAATAGCCAAGCACGGAGAATTGTCACCGCACTTTCAGGAAGTCCCCTCTGAGGTCGCCAAGCATGGCGCATCATACCAAATTGCTGGAGGGCTCTCTGCTGTCTGAGTTGCTGATCCACGTATCGAAGACGAGGGATTGCGCCTAGACCATTGTCTTGTTCTCCTAGGCTTTTGCGAGTGGCTTGGATTTGGCTAGCAATGGAATCACGCAAACATCGGAAATGGCGGGAAATTGTTTTGAGGGCCAGAGCTGTGTATGGCTTTGCTGAGCCACTCCCAGCCACTACATCAAAAGACTGTACGAGGATTTGCATCTGATGACAGTATTGTTTATACCTTCGATCAACCTATTCATATAGCATAGCAACAAACAAATTAGTAGACAACCAAACACAAAACAAGAACAATGGCACATAATTACATTTCATAACAATTCTTGGAACAACAGAGAGAGTATGATTAAACACCTAAAAGCATCCTTCACATGTATCATGTCTTTCTTTTAATTAATAGAAAAAAAGGTGAGGTCATAGTTCAGCATTTGATTCACAACCCAACTGGATAGCACACCATCTACTTTCTTTTGAACAAAGAAAATATACGATGTTACTAACAGAAAGCATCATCTTCTATTCTTCTGTAGTCCAGAATTTCAGACTTGGGTCATCATGTTTCCAGACTAATGCCCAAGTCTTTCAAGAAAAACTTTTACAAATTACAGCCCTGAAGGCAGCACCAGTAAGTCTTTATACACCGCCATCTGTGATATGGAACATTTTTTATACTATCTTGTATAAGTTTCAATCCCTTCCTCTGTCTTAACTACACAGCCATTGTATTTTTAAACGTCTGCTTTCATAAACTGACTTGTTTCAGGCTTCTCTCATTATGAATCAAAATTTTAGACATCACATAAGTGAAAATATGGAGCCACCAATATGAGACGGTAGAACTATTGTGCAAAATTCTCAGGCCCAAGAACTAACCAGCCAATGTCTCATCATTCTCAAGACACCCTGATACAGATCACCCTTTCACGCAACGTGTGGCCGACTGCGCGAAGAGTATCATACACCATGATATGAGTAACCCCATCTATAAGCTCTAAAGGGAGAATTTGTGCATCAATTAAGCAAAACACATAATTAAGCCGGCCACAATTTTCTAAGAAACCTTAAGACTTTACCCATATTTTACATTTAGTTCGCAACTAACATATAAATAGACATTAAATAGCAACTAAAAAAAGATTGCTTTGAGAATAAAGACTCACCTCATCCAACATAGAGTGAAGTTTATCCAATTTGTTCTGCAAATCCTGCCGTTCTGCTGGCGACAGCTCATGGGATGACCCTGACCCAGCAGCTGACTCATTAGCGTCTGAGGCAGATTGGGATCCGCCTTTCGACTCTTTGGTCTCTTCGTCCCCCTTACTTGAGTTTTGGTCTTTCCCCGATTCAGGGCGCTTAAGAGCATCCCAAACATTAACAACTTCATCCAATAACAACTGTGCCGCCTTTAAATACTTGGACTTCAGAATTGAGCTAGTAATTCCAGCCTGCTCATATGGGTAGACATTGGAATTAATTCCCTTCGCGTTTATTGAATACTGCAGATTACTTGGAGCTCCAAATCTAATAGTGTTACTCCCATCGCCGTGCATATCATATGAATAATAATCAGCATTTCTCATGTCCTTTTCAGGGGATGCCTCATCAACTTTGCAAGCCATTTGCCTAACACTATTCTCAGCAGATAATGGAAGATGAGGGCTTAAGACAGAAGAGAGTCCAGGGTTTGAATATTGATACTGAAATGAAGGCGTCGAAACCACTGTTGACATCTGAGTGCTGAGACTAAGTGATAACCCCTGCAAATTCTGCTCACCGGAAGTCAACTGCAGCTCCCGGGGCACAGAATGATCAACCGTCTCAGTCGTTCCTGAGTTTAACGGCCCACTAATCGTTTGCATACACATAGGATCACCAGTTGGAGGGATGAACATCATCTCATTCCGTCCATTCATATTGACACCATTATGAGGATTCATTGAAGAATTAGATGAAACCTCTGAGAAATTTCCAGCAGAAGAAGCTGCTGGATTAAGATACATCATCATGTTGCCATGGAGGATCGGTGTTTCAGAAGCGTAAGTCGGAAACTTCTGATCCCGAGCATAGGTTGTAGACATGACATCAAGCTGAGCACTTGAGCTCGGGTAATAAGTAGCCATTTCAAAATTTCCAAATTCAGTTTATGTCAGAAAGTACCAATTCAGCAGGCTAAATCCAGGAAGTGTGAACATCAGCAGAAATCTTCACATGTCATCATATGATCAATTCATGGACCAAATAACAACACCTAAGAAAAGGTAAACAAAAACACTTGATCAGTTCAACCTGACAAACAAAATCTCAACTATAAAACTTCCACTTCCTCTGTACTAAACTTCTAATCATTAACACCAGTGCAAAAACAGTCATACATATTCTGAACACTTTAAAGTTCCAAACTTTAAACAACAACAACAAATAAGGTAAAACTATTAAACTTGGGCCACGCGCACTGCCGCCGCTGCAGGCTGCAGCCCAGCACATGGAATATCAATCCGATTCCCCAATAAAAACAAAATGCAATATTATCCATCCAATCAAAATTCTGACAAAACAAGAACAATTCAGCAAAAGAACTGGATACAGAATTCTGTATAATATAAAGACAACTAACAGTAAACTTGAACAACATACTGAACAAGAAAGTAAGAAAACCCCACCAAAAGAAACAGTAAACCCTTATGCAAAATGGCAGAAAAATGATTACCCTTCAGCTCAAACAGCAGAAACAAACAGAAAACATCATGAAAACCATAATCAGCTCAAATTTAGCACCTGTAATGACTTATGAAGCTAAAGCAAGTCAACCCAGATCAGGAAAACATTATAACAACTCTACCCACTAAGCTAATGCAATCATATATCATATATAACAATGATGATGAACAAAAGTGATGGAAATTGAAGTACCTCTCTGAATAAAGATGTTGTGTGTGAGAATAAGGGAACAAATGAGCAACAAAAACTGATAAAGAAAAGAACTTTGGTGTGCTGCTAACACTAAAGACAAACTGATCCCAAGAGATTTCCTCCTAACATAACACACAAAACAAAGGCTTTTTCAATCAAAAAAACAATGACACACCCAAGTTAGAATAATGTTTTTGGTAGCAGCAACCCAAAAAGAATATAATAATGAACAGGTAGAGATGATAGATAGAGAGAAGAAAGTGGGGGGAAAATAAAAGGGAGAGAAACAACAGTTAACCACAACCTTTAATAATAATTAAATAATCCTTGCATGGCCCCCACTGGCCTGGCCTTATCACTAAAAATTACTTACAGTATATCCACACTATTGTATGGGCACGTGTGAGTAAGAATTATGGTCTTAACAAGTTTAAAAGGGTTGTTGTTTGATGAAGTTTTTGTTGTAGCTGTTGTTGTTGTTGTTAGTTGTTGTTGTTGGGTTGCAGTGCTTTTTGATCTCTCTTTCAGTTTTGTTTGCTTCAAAGGGGTTTAAGAAGAGCTAACTACCAGTTGGTAGACCTAAACACTGTCTTAAACCTCATTCAAACGCATACCGGCCTCATCAGATACTTTGTTAGTAGTATTTGTTACTGTTTCACTTTCCTAAGCTAGTTAGTCCTACTGGAAGGGAATATCAACACTGTTAAATCACTTCTGTCTTTCTTATTGTTTGTACCTATGTTGCACTAACACTCCTCATAAGTGGCGTGTCCGACACGGGAGACGAGACTATAATTGTCAAAATACACTAGTTTTGGAGTTTTTTAACCCCTAGCTAATACGTGTTCGATACGACACGAAAAATTGCGCCGTTGAATTGTCTGTGCTACCAAGATTTGTACGCTGGGGGTTCTAGACTTAGGACATGCATGTTATTTGTAAAAGAATTGAGTCGAGCTAAAGTGGTCTGGCTAAATTCAATAGTTCGAGTTCGATTTAGTTCAGTAATTCTATTTTCATTTTTGTTCTGGTTTTTAGTTATAAACTACTCCGTTTAGTTCAATTTAGTTGAGAGCTTCAAGTTTAGTTCAACTTGGCTCCGTTACTTGTGAAAGTTCAAGTCCTATAGGACGGCCCTTAAATTGAAGTTAACAAACTTAATTGAAGACACTAAGGTTGTGTTTAGTCCGTCGGCAGTGCTACATTTTAGTTCTGTCACTTCAATTTAGTTCAGTTTTTTCATTTCATTTCAATATCGTACAATTCAATTTTAGTTAAAATTTTCAATGCATTTTTTTTCCAATTCAGCCGAACTAAGCACATCCTAATTCACTAATTCTGAATATTGAATGGTTATTGCGAAAATGTCATACACTACTTCGCGAATATGATAGGATGTTGGTTGGATGGTATATAATGTCTTTATATGAAAACATTTTGTATTCATAGAATCATAGCTGAAAAAAGTAATCAGTATTTTCTAACAGAAAGATTAAATAGCTTTGGCGTATTGATTGAAATTTGAGATTAAGATTGTGTACCCCGTATTCCGTATTTTGTTAAGAAACTCATTTTGTAGGTATCAGACTTAAACTCGATCAGCTAACAACCGATAAAATGTATTAAGACAGTTTTGAGTTCCAAGCTAACACTTCTCATATCTAAAAAAATTGACCAACCAAGAAAGGGAAAAATAAAAGAATAATCTTGGTGGGCATTTCTGATAAGGGGGAATAAAATAATTGGAGATGTTAGCTTAACGATAGCTGTATACTATTCGTAGGAGTAGGTGAAAATGACAACGTCACACGTTATAACGTATGGAAGGGATTCCTCAGTATATACGCCTCCAAAATTAAACTATACATTTGGGGGATTTTTATTTGTTTGTTTGTTGGGTATTTAATTGATTTCTTTGCTTGGTTGGTAATTGGGTATCCACAAATTTTTCCAATAAGTATGATTGAATTGTCTTGTTGGACCAAATAAATGCTGCCCAAGTTTGTTTTATAGTTGAAGTTTCGTTGGGTAAGCGCTGAAGATTTCAATTTTTGCTGGTACAGATAACAAAAGGAAATATTCATAAACAACGAGGGACAAAAAGTGAAGGTATAGACTATAGAGTACCAGACAAAAAATAAATTGATCTAAACTCAAAGAAAAATACTATATTGAACCGAACCAAAAAAAATACTGATAATGAACAAAAAAAAACGGGGTTTAGGTTAAAAAATACTGAAATGAACCCAAAAAAAGTATTGAAATGAACATAAGGATACTTAATCGAACCGACAAAAACTAAACTGTAGTTCTATTTATATGTGCTTTGTCTTGTGGACAGAATTTTGATTCATTTCGAGTTACGTAGTGGAAACCTAAACATAAGACATATTTTGACTCATTTCGATCGAGGGTCGACGAGGTGTGTCTTTCATGGTATCATATTCTGTTTGTAACTTTTTCTCATCTTGGTATCACAATTATATGGTGGTAATTTAGGCTTTGGCTTTGAGGATTTGTAGTAGCACGTTGGAGATAAAAAGTGAAGAAGATGATTGGAGTCAGAGCCAATAATGTAACACAAAGTGAAAAAGCAAAAATAACTTCAAGCAATGAGTGAAATGGGGGAAAAGAAGATCATCAAGGTCTACTTTTTTTGCTTCCCAATATGGTGGGGTGGGGGTAGATCAGTTGGTGCGAGGGCTAAAATGGATGTATGTAACAAAAAGTAGGTTAATGCTTGTGCATGAATTTGGATTGTTAAAGTTGTGCTTTCCATCCTATGTGAAGATAGTTGGTTGTACTTGAAGAGTCGCCATTACAATTGACCAATTTTGCTGGTCGTCGGACCTAGTTACGTTAGACAAGAGGTTGCTAACGTAGATTGCAAATTAAACGTGTAACATTACAATTTCTTAAATCAATATCTATGATCTTATATTCTTATTACAAGATCTATTATCAATCACCTTAAGAGTATAAGCAGACCACTCATTTTACATGGTTGGTGGTAGCTATCTTCAATTTAAATGCATGCATTTCATAGGCATAAATGTTTGGTGAGTATCGCGGTATTAGTTTTTCTTATTTTTGATAAATCGAGGTCTTAGTATATACTCCTAGCAAGTATGTTTTTGGTCAAAGCTATATATAATAACGTCGTCCACGCTACCGGTAATTCATGTTGACGTTTGATGAAGAAAAATGGTACAAAGCCTGGTTAAAATAGAATCCCGTATATGAAATGAGTCGATAAACATTATGACAACAAAACAAGCTTCTGAGTTTTTATGCCTCCAATCATTTTGTATACTAGGCCTAAAAGGCATTCGATAATGTATTGTACTGTGATCTAATCTGTTTCTCATAGAAGGACAATGATTTTGTAGTGCAGAAATATACAATAATTGGAATCTCATAAGTTTGCATACCTTTCAGGCTTTCAATAAAAAGGGCTAAGTGAATACGACCAACCCCTGTTCCCAAAGTTCAAGCATCACAATATTTAAATGAAAATTACCACATCTACTAACTAGACTACTAGTCCACAAACATCAGATTATTAGATAATGCGAACACTGTTGCTTTCACCTCATAATTTGTATACTTGCTTCGTTGTTTCGCTTTCAGAAAGCTATCCATGTGACTGAGGAATGAGGATGATAGACAAAACAAGTTAGTAATATAAAATCGAAGTTCGACTGCGCATTTCGTTATTTGCCGTAGTTGTAATCCCAGGAGAATTTATAACAGGGACGGATGGCTGACAAATGAGGCAATGACATTAACTTATCCCCAAGGTGATACCCAATGCAAATCTGTGAAAAAAATAATGAAAAATAATCCTAAATTCATGGGAGGAATGTTCATGCAATTAATGACTGAGAAGTTCTCCAAATGTGCCACAAAGCAAAGAATATGCTGAAACTTTCCCTACTGGCTAGTGGCTACTGCAATGAATTCATTCAACAAAAGCACAATACTAGACTACTAGAGGAGTTAACTCCATTGGTAATACTTTTGCTATAAAAAAATATCTACAACCATATTAAGGGATCTAAGCAACGATTTTTTTTGTGTGTACATGAAGGCATTGAGGCCGTTAAGAATTGAGCAGACAACCTTAAGGGTTGTTATCTCTACTATTGGAACAACTTTCTCTTCTTCTTTAAGTGACAATTTAATAGATGTTATGTTTACTACAAAGGTTAAATGACCGACATAATCTGTACGAGCGATATAAATTTGGGCCACATCGACTACGATCCATTACCTATACTTACTCCATCTGTTTCTATGAATATGTGGGCATTCCTACAACTTGCCACGTTTTAAAACCTTGGTACCAAATCAAACGTAGTTGGCCAATGTCGGGTTAGTTGGGGTGATAAGTATCCCCATACTGCTTAACTGAGGTCTCGATTTCGAGTCACCCACCACGGCCACATGTGCGAACCAGGCCGAGTCAAGATGTAGTCGGAGCGAAATTTCGCTGAACCTGACGCGTAATCAAAAGAAAATCATATTGAAAAATTGGATTGAATATTTGCCCTCCTTTTCATAGGATGGATAATATGCTTTAGAAAATAGTTGATGCAATACGAGGACTGTATCTCCACTAGAAACCTGAAAATCGATAACAATTTCATGTTCAACAGAAGTTTGTAGATGCCTACAGTGGCACCAAACTCTTAATATATAAGAGTAAGAGAAACTTGTCAAATCTTTTTTTTTTTAAAGGCCACCAATATTTGAACTTTGAAAAAATTACTTTAGTGTCGGAGAACACATCTTCAATTTTAAAAGGTAGAGGACTCGATTCTCACCCTCCTTGAGACCTCTCTTTACACCCAAAAAACATTACTTCTAATATGGACAATACCAAATCTTCATACGAATTGAATAAATCTTAATTTGTGGTAGTTAGAAGGCAACAAACAGAAATTGACACGTAATCATCACTGTAGACCTTAACTTGTACTACCTGTTTCGACAAATCTTCTCTTCCAATCATAATAATGTATCTGTTCAACCCGAAGACAAACTGGAAACTTTAAACAATAGAAGATTCATGTCTTATGAAGCTACTCATCTAATTGTTCGTTACCAAAGGTTGAGTGTTTATCTTGGTCGTTACGTTTAATATTAACAATGAAATACTAAAATGACCAGCAGCAGAAGACTTTGAAACCACAAAACTAATTTTCATTTTTTTTTTCTTTCTAAACAGAACCTGCCGAGCAAATAAAATTATAAGACAAATTGAACAAATTCAAACTATTTGTTAGACAGGGACACGGCTACCTAATTGTATATAACTTAACAAAGTGTGGACTAACTGCCTTGAATCGATCCCACCCTACGCCTTCTTCGCTCTGGTTGGCTGCTTGTATAGATATATGATTGGAAGAAAGTATGATAACTCCCAAAAATTGTAGCCATGGGAGCCACCATAATATAGTGTAATCTAGACCATTGGTTTTACCTCATCAAGTAATCTTGGCCATTAAAAACAATAAAAAGTCTATAAAAAATGTAAAAGTAATTGAAAAATAGAAAGAAAAAAAATTGTCTAATCCAGAATGGTGTAAAATAATTTAAATATTTCTCATAAATTTTTTAAAGATTTTTTGAAGTGTTTGAAGTTTAAATTTTAATATTTTAATTTAATTTTCCAAAAAAAAAACTTTCCACAACAAGTGTGTGGTCAAAATAAATTTTGTAAAATTTTAATTACCTAAGTTTTATTTTTTGAGATTTTTTCAAGTTATAGTATAATAATTTTAATAATTTTTTGAGTAATTTAAATTAATTTCTTGTTTAATACATATGAACGGCCATGATGTGTAGATGGCGAAATCAATGGTTTAGATTACACTATATTATGGTGGCTCCCATGGCTACAATTTTTGGGAGTCACCATACTTTCTTCCATATATGATTGCATAGTCAGAAAGAAAAAACAACAACAATAACCAAGTGTAATTCTCATTTAATGGGGATGTTCGAGGGTCAGGCAACCATAAATGCATTGCTCCATTGAAGCAATGACTTCCCGCAACTTCACTAAAATGAGAAGTAGAAGAGAAGTAGAAGGTTTTCATCGCCATTTTGTTATATTTCATAATCACCTAGAGCTGAAAGGTGAGATAATTCTTTCTAACTTCATCGATATTGGACACCGGAATGGGAAATGATAACTAATAATAAAAAAGAACAGGCAGTCTTTGAGGATAAACTGAATCTTGTTTGACTAAATATACATTAATCTTCATTTCCTCCCGCGTTTTAAACTAAGGACGATTCCATACGCATCTTCTGTTGGAAATTAAAATTGAAGGTAATGAAAAACGATAATTCCGCACCGACTATGGTCCCTCACGACTTTATACATTAATTTTCGAAAAGGATGGCGTAGGATAGCCAAATAGCCTCTAGGTGCTAGAGAATCACTTATCTCAAGTCTATATGTTTAACCCCACAACGCTGGAGAGTAGCTCTAAAATATTGAAAAATGACCTTTAACTAATGACCATCACTCAACTAACCTGTCTAGTACTCAATTTCACTATCTTCTTTTCTTCTTCTCACTTTGGTTATGGCACATATACGTTGTATTAAAGTGTGTTACATTTGACACGAACAACCCTGTTAATGTATGTAATATTGAATGAGTAAAAGAGTTTGAGTACGGGTACACTGGTAAACTACAGCAACTAATAAAGCCAAATCTGAAAATGAGAAGAAGATTATGAAGCAAACATAAATCGAAAGTGAGACGATTCTGAAACGAAAGCAGTATATTTTGCTTGAATATAAACACCGACAAGAAATTAGAAGTTTAGAACAGTCTCAATGTGACCCAAAATCAAACAGAACTAACTCTTGAACACTACTACTAGAAAGCATGGCTAGAAGAAATTATATGGGGTATAAAGGACCAGAAGCTCATCATATTCATAGGTGAGATTTGACAAGACTTGTCTCTACGAGTGTCTTCCAAAAAAATTGTCTCGACATAAATCGATAAATTCCGCAAACATGTTTGCAAATGTCAGAAACTGAACATGAATCATGTACCTGGCAGTGTCCCAGGAAATATCAGCAAAGAACAATGAAACCCGGATCAACTAGAAAAGCAAGAAACTGGAGCCCTATAGGCATAAAGATTCCCCAGGATTGAGGAAACAAAACGCAAGCTACAAATATTAATTGCATTTCTACCGAAAATAAATATTAATTGCATTAAAGATGCATGATTCAATGGGGGCCCCATCTGGATAACTACAACCAGGATACTCACGAATAATTGGCCTCAAATTGCTTGACTTCACCTAAAATATCACATAAGTCGCAATGTGAAGCCATTAAAAACATATCTGATTACATCATTCTCCTGCAGTTAGTCTTCGATACCTAATCTATAAGCACAAGAACAATAATGTAGGAGTAAATGTGAAAATCTAGTAGCTCTAGACTAGGCACAAATTACCTAGAAGGAACTAGACTTGGCAACTGTTCCATAGATTTAGCTACACCTACGGTGAGAGAGTTTGGACCACTTACAGCACAGCTTCAAGATACTGGCTGAGTTTGGGGTTGCTGTCAAGTGCTGTGCTGTGACAAGTGCTGTAGCTGTGAGGTGCTGCAGCTGTGGCTGAAAGTGCTTTCACCTACAGCTGGGGAAGAGGTGAGGTGAAAAAACAGCTTTCAAATCCTAAATTTGGAAACTGCTTTCACTCAAAGCACTTTTGAAAAAAATGTCAAACACCTCAAAAAAAATAAAAGTGCTGCCAAAAGCACTTTGAAAGCACTTCAACCTCAACCCCAAACGCAGCCACTATCACCTCCGTAGTTTCCCAACCGACGAAGCTTTAAGCCAGTATTAGCAGCAAAATTTATACAACGACATCGATAGTATTTGCACCGGCAAATGAATCAACAACCCAGATTTAAGATTTGCTTTAATGAGCTAGGCCAATCGCAAAAGTTGCTTCAAAGCTATCTCAAGCGAGTTGTGTGCAATTCTGTGCCACAAAAAAAAAAAACATAGCATTTCAAACTGATGTTTCTTCATATTCATAACAAGTCCTTTTGGAACATGTGCAAAAAAGAAATAACTACATACACCACCATCAACAACAACAACAACCGAGGGTAATCCCCATTCAATAGGGGTGCTCGGGGTTCAAGATGTACGCAACATTGCCCTACACAACGTTACCCCTGTTTAAGAAAACAAGGAGGCTGTTTTTGAGATTGACCCTAAATGGATATATGGCCATAAAGCTAGTCCCAAAAAAGAAGAAGTAAGAAACAACTATTTGGAATCAACAATGGCTCAATGATGTCAACCTCGTCATGCCAATACGCAGAAACTTGGACAATGGACTGATATCTAAGGAAAAACATCTTCACAAAGTACCATGCCACAGATAACCTACACCTGGGCAAGGAGCCGAGGATACACCGAAGGAAAGTTCAATGTAAACATCCACATTCCACTACCACAACTATCAACGGCAATGCCATGTGAAGCTAAAATATTAGCATATTATATAGGGACAGAGGGAAGAAAAAGAAAAAATGACAAATGAAGAGAGAAATTTTTCCAATGTGATCCAACCAAAAGTTTGACACCAAGGATATTTCCCCTTTTCATTCCTTCCACACCTTACAAGCAATAAGACATATTATATAGGGCTTGGAAGACAATAATATCAAAGGCACAATAATAGTTCTTCAATTTCAAGACCAGCAGCCAGTCCAGACAAATGTGTGCATTAGAGGAGCAATGGAAAAATAGAATTGAAATGTTGTTTCGGAGTCAACCCGACAACCACATCAAACCCACATTATTAGTTGCGCCAGTTAAAAGTCACCGCCCAATCTAGACAATTGCATGCATTAAAGGAAAAGCAGGAAGAAAATATTGAAATACTGTTTTGAAGTCAAACTGCCTTGCAGTCTAGCCTATCCCATGGGAAAGAAACTATCAGAAAATACAGTTGTACATAGTCTTGGCTCCCGATGAACCTGAAGAATTTTAGTGTTTCCCTTTGTTTACTTCTCTAGTAGTCACATTTCTCTTTATCTTTCACTCAGAATTACATTTCCGGCTTTCACCACCATCATTATGTAATATTCGTGTGATATCATGGATACTTAATAATAGACTTTACAGCTTAGGAGTCTATGTAGCCAATAAGATCAGCATTTATTATCAAGGAAAAAGCATGGAAATTGCAGACGTTCATTGGTTTAATAAATCTGTCCTTTCACGCGAATAAGGTCCCATCCCATGGGTACCTCTTGGCTCCAAAAGCACTGACACTCCTCCCTTTCAGTTCTTTCACACTTCAAGTTTACTTTCATTATATGCGTTGGTCTCAGACTAATTCAATATAGCCCTTGTATGGATATAGGTAATTAACATCTACTCTCTCCGTTCCACTTTTATCTTCCATTTTCATTTGCACAAGAATTTATGCAGAGCGGTAGAGAGAGTAACGTGTTCAATATACCCATTGATTTCATGCCAAATTACCATAATCCAGAGCACATAGGTTTAGTTTGGTGGGGTAAGGATATATTGGTAATTGATGTGGGCACCCATTAACAGAAAGAATATTGGAAGATAAAAGTGGAATACCTAATAAGGAAAATTAGAAGATAAAAAAGTGGGGAACGGAGGGAGTAGTTTATAGCCGTTATCAAAACATTGTTTTTACCATATATATGAAACAAGTACCAAATCCTTTTAAGTTATCTATTTTCCTAAAGCACTTGAAAAAGCTATTCACATTAAAATTTAGGGACCAAAATGCCAAAATTCAACATACTACGTATTTGATCACATCAACTACTCAAACATGCTAATTTGTTAATTCCTAAAGTGACATGCTAGACATTAGAGTAAAATGCTAGCACACTTGTACCAGATAATTCTGTAACTTCTCTAGTCTATAGTCATAATCAAATCCAAGACCATCTTGTGACTAACTGACTACGCATCAAGCTTTGGCCACGTAAAATTATTGCTTCCATCCAAAAATCAGGCCCCAAGAGGCCAAAAGCAATCAAGAGACGAAAGCATGGGGACCAGTTTCACTCATAATCACTTCCACCAAGAAATGTTTCATACTTAACCTTAGGACACCTCCATTTTTGCTAATCTGCTATGCCTTCTGCTAATCCTCACTTAGTAATGTGGCACACTGGCACATATTGGGTGATTAACGCCAACTTACAAAGGTCATCGAGATAATAAAGAGGCTATACTGTTGAAACCGGCCCTCAGAAAGTATCAGAGGCAAGGATTCAGAGTGTGTTGATTTTGAAAAGTGCTCTATGAACAGGATTTGCTTAGAATGATCACAGGCAAGTTGCTGCTCCAATCACGAATATATCTTTTGGATGAGGATATACGATACATAAATTAGTAAGATATTGTTTCATGCCAGACCACCATATTAGTAGGTGGATGCCTTGTAGATACTGTGGAATTGTTGTTCGTTAATTCTATCATCAAATTCCTCTTAGATTATTTATAGTTAGTTTTAGGTCACAGCAAATCAAAGCTCTTACAATCTGCATCAGATATCAAGAAAATGGATAAAGCAACTTGAACTCTTTTCCGTTCTGGAAAGGCCTAATGAATCTTTGAAAACGTATTAAACAAAAATCAATTGCCTTGTACCTTACTAGTTCGGATGGCTTGCACCTTATGGTCGAAAAGATGAATTTTCTCCTTTACCTGCAGTCCTGCACTCAAAAATTATCATTAAGCCACAATGGGAGAAACAATACAGAGCGAGTCAATCATACAAATTTAACAAGAGTACCATGATTTGAGCTCATATTACTCCTCTTCCGCACCAACATGCTCCCCAAATTTCCTCAATGCTAGTGAATACACTTCCTTTCTCTTTTTGGAGGTCGCTTCAGCAACCAATTTCACCGCCTATGCAAATAAAATGCACATTAGCAAAAAGTCAAGCATACAAGCCATAAACAGCTCTTCATAATGCAAAGAAAACTAAAACACAAGTGCAGAAAAAAGAAATGTATCAAGTCATCATCCCTACATTACAGCTACAGATAACTCTATCATCAATAAGAAAGAAAGATTAGATATCTAAAATTGACTTTAAGAAAGGCCGAGGCAGAACGAAACACCAAAACAGTATGTAAAATGAGAAAAAATGATCCATAAACCTTCATTCCAAAAACACATCTCTAAGAGAACATATCATCTCTTCCTGAGTCCTGACCAACTATTTTTTTCTGTTCTTTGGAACTTCATGCTCGCGGACAGTACTATCACAAATGGAAGAAGGATCTGATTAGTCTAAATTACTACCCCTAGTTACTTTGTAAACTAATCTAGCATGCTAAATGAAGAAATAATTAGTGGAAGACCTTCCTAGAAGGGATGCCACTAATGTTACTGATAGCATTAATGCTGATTAGTATCAAATTTGATGTATAGTCAGTAAGGGGGGAGAGTTTTGATGTATTGAGATGTTGATAGATAGTCACATTATCAACTTGTACTTTGACGATTATTGGTTAATAAAAATTAATTTGTTGGCCAAAAAAAGAGGAGAAAAAACGATACAAACAGGTATCATATCGGAAAAATGAAACAAATCTCTCTACACTTTCTGAGAGATAACAAATCAAACATCAATAAACGCTCCAGTAAGTAGGTTATGAGCAGGTCATAGCGGCAGTGCCATGAACTAAGAACACAATTTTCTGCTATGTTTCAAAAGGCCAGGTGCCAACTAACTCAATATAGAAAGCCATACAAAAGTCCGTGTTCGAGAACTGTTACTACAAGTTAACATACATCACCATACTCAAGACTGGTTCAGTAACGCATCAAAAAGCAGTAGCCTCCTTCAATGAATCAAATAACAAAAGTCACCAGGATGCCAGCTTGAAAAATCAGAAAAAATCGTGGATTACGGAGGAACAGTAAAGTGTTAACACATGATTACATAGCCATAGTTGGGGAAATCAGCCCATGGGAGAACTTAATTTTCACACAATGAATTAGATAAAGAATGCTCTGCGCCTATTTCAGGTGTTTCTTCATCCACTAACTGTCGTTATTTTTATTCCATGACAAGTCTACAACCCACACTTTGAGCATGGGGAATGGGGATTCAAGTAATTCATTTCCAGTTCATGCAACCCAAAATACAAAAACAACTTTGCCTCCACATCACTAAAACTTCATCCCACCCTGAAGGACCCACATGGCCACATCCCATGACAATGAAACAATCTTCGAATCAAAATTCTACAAACCTAACACCATTATCCAAGCCCCTAGAAAAGAGTCTTTAATAAGTCATAATTGAACATTTAGAAACATAACCCCATTTTAATTAATTCAACTACATCAAATATTACAGGTATAAGCTTGCAACAGAAGAGCAAGAGTAGGAACAAACAAAGATTACCATAGAAATACTATGCCCATTTGTAATAAGCTCTCTGAGTCTGTTCTCGATGTCAGAATCCGAAGGAGTTTCATCATCGTACTCAGTCTTTCCCTCTATCAAAAGTGTGATTTCCCCCTTAGCTTGTCGGGCTGAGAACACTTCCTTTGCTTGCCCCAAGTTACCACGCCAAAACTGAGCAGGCATTTCGAAAGATGTTCAAATTAAGCAAAGTACATATCTAAAAACTTGATACCACTAAAAGATACATAAAGATAAATTGACTAGGCAACTTTCAGTCTATACCTCCTCATAGATTTTGGTTATTTCACGAGCTATGACACACCTCCTGCACCATCACAAAGCATAACATCACACTAGTTTCTTATGGTTGATGATCGAAATAATAGATTAGTGTTTTAATACACACTATGTCTAACTTTATTGAGCTCAAAGCAAACAAACAGGATTGAGGAAGAGAAAAGCTCAGATTGCCAGTTCATGAAGTCAATAAAAAAATCCAGTTCCCTAACATTTCAAAGAAGCTAATGATACGATGAGATATTTCTATTCTATGATTCTATACATTACCATTAGAGCTAAAAAAATGGTTGTTGGCCAGTTTAGGCCTTGGGATCTCTCTTACCCCAAGCTGAAAAAAATGGTTATTTCCTAACATATTCTATCTCAAGCTTCAAGGAGCCACCTAATCAACCTTCACTGACACAAAATTGAGTTATTTGAAAAAGCTTGAATACGAAGTATAAATGTAGAAGTAAACGAATAGCTACCAAGGGAAAAAAGAGAAAAATAATATGGAAAATAGAGGTTAAGTTATTCAGATCAAAATAGATTGTGCAGAGATTTCCCTGATGCCAAACAGTTTCCATTTTGAGCACCACATAATACTATCATCAAAAGCGAGTAATGTTCAACATGGAACAAAGAACAACGGCACTACAAACTTTCTCAAAGCAAGTAATATCTTCAATGACAAGCAGAATAACAATTTCATTACAAATCACCAACACATCAAAAAGAAGTCATCACTACTTATTTGATTATTGACCTACTTTCTGAAACTCCCATAGAGCACTTACCTAGAATCAGAGAAGATCGGTGATGCTTCTTCAAGAAACTGAAGAAGCTTGTGCGGAGGAACAAAGAAGATCTGTGTCGCAGCCTCTTCAGCAGAAATTAACAGTCTTTTTCTTCTTGATCCACGGTGCTTAGGAAGAAATCCAACTGGACCAAGAGCAACAAAGGCTAAAATTCTCAGCAACTGCTATCATAACGTTGGCGCCTAAGCATACTAACTCACCATGCCATTAATATATATATTAAAACAATAAAATACAACATGACATGACAGCATTACCAAAAGTGAATTCCTCCGTGGGCAAACCCGAGGCAGAAAGAGCTGCAACCAAAGCCGAAGGTCCAGGTACAGGAACGACAGTAATTTTTTCCTCAACACACAGCCTAGCCTATTCAGGAAAAAAAAACATTTAAGCACAAGTTACATAATGACAAAAGGTTTAAGGTCTTAAACAGTGTAACGATGGGCATATATACAGAGTAAAATTACCAGCTCTGATCCAGGATCACTAATGCCAGGCATCCCAGCATCAGTAATGAGAGCCACAATTTCACCCTCCTTCAAACGGTTCAAAACTGTCTGTTCTCGTTGTGCCTCATTGAACTTGTGATAGCTCACCTTTTCAATTTAAAAGCAGAGTGAAAAGTCACTACAATATCCAGGACAACATTTTCTCAAATGCCAAAACTCCGTTCCTCTAATACTTAAGCTGACTTTTGTTCAACTTTAGTGTTACAGTTTAGTTTAGTTTCTTTTCATTTTTTTTTTAGTTTGATTAGTTGTAATTTTAACTACCTTTGGCGTTTTCCAATATTATTCAGTTCCAGTGTCTTTTAATTTAGTTCATTCAGTTCAATCCTGAAGGGGTTTCACTTAAATTAAATCATGTGGGGCCTACGGGGCGTTTCTGGTGTAGGCTTAACCTATATAGTTCACTTCACGACAATTCAGTTTAGTTTAGTTCAGTCAAGTTCGATAAAGGGGGGCCGGGGTTAGTCTTACCAGGGGAGTTTTGATACCATAATAGTGAAGCAACTTCCAAGAATGACGTGTATCCTCGGCTAATATTACGTCAGCTGACTTCAACACCCGCAGAGCACTAGTATTAAAAAAAACTCAATAATTAATCAATATTAACAACACTTAAATATATAAAATCATAAAATGTTATTGTTGTTACTATATGTACCGTAAAGTGATGTCTTCGAGATTGCCGATAGGAGTGCCAACTAAGTACAACCCAGGCTGCAAAGGCCTTTGTTTAGAAGGTTCTAGAACTACTGGAAGGCTAGAGGGTTCTACAACTGGAAAGCTAGACGGTTCGGAGGGTTCGGTGTGGGTCTGGGTGTGGGTGCAGAATGAAACGACGGAGGCGTATTTGGAGTGGGGTTTGGGTTTGAAGAGAGAGAGTGGAGACAAGGTTTGTTGCCAGCGCCAATGCCAATAAGTGGGTAAGGTTGTCGTCCACGGCCGTAGTCGTGCCACTGCCGCCATTTTGTTATGTAATTAAATAAAAAGGGAGGTGTTATGTTATTCTGGTGGATATTGAAATGATTATTTTAGTGTATAACAAAAGGAATCACTTTTCTTTTCTTTTAGAAAGAAAGAAAATTTTAAAAACGAATTTCAGTAAAATTCTGAAATGAAATCTTGTGTACGGAGTATTGAATTTCAAGATCAATATTTGTTGAAGTATACAACAACAACCGAATATAAATCCTCTTTTAATCGGGTGTTCGGGGTTTCCGAGATTGATCCAGGCATTGCTGAATTGAAATATTGACATCTAATAACTTCACTAAAAATAAGAAGTGCCGAAAGGTTTGTAGCTATTTTGTTATGGTTCAAAATAAAGGAGATAATTCGCCGATAGAAATCAAACCCTCTACAGGGTTGGGTAGAAGTAGTTTGTAGCAATTTTGTTACAAATAATAGAGTTGAAATTTCCATTAGTTATAGTCAGCTTGTTGGGGCAGCTTGTACCTCCTTGGCTGGTTTGACCAAATAACCCGCTGATAAGTTCCAAAAAATGTGTTTGGTAAATAGCTGGTTCAGCTAGCTTAATCACCCCAAGCAGCTGCAAAACAACAAACTGCCCTCCCCCAACTGGTTCACATCAGCTGGTCAACCTAGCTAACACATTCAGCTAGTCGATTCCAGCTATCCAATCCAGCTACCAGCTCCAGCTAATTGCCAAACAGGGCCAGTGAAGCTGTAAGAGTAGTGAAATTTCCATTAGGCACTGTGATTTAATTTTAGTCCTGATACATGGCCATGTCGTGTCACTCGTGTGGGATTGAAATTTAGCTGCCTATAAATAGTGTGTGAGAAGTTGATAATAACCACTGGCAATTTCAGCTTGTGTACTAAACAGAAACGTAAAGCAGATCTATCATAGAATCGCATATTTCATTCCACTTCCATAGATAGATTGCAGTAAACAGCAGGGAGAAAACCATCATCTATCCACAAGGGCAATATGGCGCAGGCCGCAGGGATCCCCTCCGGCGGATTGCAGAAGATCCAAGCCCGGTAATATGTGTGACCACTAGCTTGGCAGTGGTCCTTCAATTCCGAATGAGATGCCATTAACGAGTGATGTTCCAAAGACAAACTAACACATACCGGAAATTTAAGGGGTTCAGGGTTTGGCATGTATAACAGAAACTTACTAAGCTGATCAACATGAGAGGGGACAGTGCCAAGCTGCCCCCAATCTAATCGAACACCATTTGATGAATTAACAACTTGATGTTTTCATACCTCTTACACAAAGTACCATTAAGATTTACACAAGGCATTGACACCTTAAGGAAGTTTATATGCATTATGCCCTAGCTATCCAAAAGGGCATCTCAAATGCAATTTTCTTTCTTCTTTTTCTACTAGCTGTTTTGAGACGGGATGATTTCTTCGTTCCAATTAACATTCTATCATATTGGAAGCGACACTACCCTCTAAATGTCAGCACTATATTAAGACTCTGGGGATCATATCCCTGAATCATACTTTATCATCATGAAACCACCACCTCGTTTCTTTAGGAGATCTCCCATTTTTACAGTTCTTCACATAACGGTCATTGTCAGGAGGCCGTTGCTGCAACAATGAAATAAAAAGACAAGAAACATCCTTTCAGCAACACTAGAGAATAGTATGATGAAAACCCATGAGAGTGTAACCACCATCCGTGGCGCACACCAACTAATATACTTTGTCTATCTTAATGGTTCAAAACACGGGAGAATAAAGGAAAGAGCTTTACAAACCTTTGAGGTAGAGCTTGACAACATGGAGAGAAGACTGATACAAATAGAACTGACCGTCATTGCTGGGGACCAAGAATCGTATAAAATATCTGCAAGCACAAACAAATGGAACATTATATATGCAGTATGCACAAGCTCAGTTAGATAGACCCGCATCACTGAGTAGAGAAAAGCAAGCTTGATAAGATATTGGTCCCCTTAAAAGATAATACAAAAAGAAAAGTCTTCCAAGCAACAAGAGTTATGGGCCGCACCACTCTATATCCCAGAGGAAAAGATTGATAAGCCACTAATACTATGCATGAGAAGGTCCTGAAACTTTATGCAATTCAGATGATTCTGTATGACTGAATCTAAGACCCTCTCAGAAGAATAACACTATCAATCAAGCATATGTCAATGAAGATAATATCAAAATAGAATTGAACTGTGGGTGACAATCAGAGCCAATAATTCAAAGCAGCACAATTACTTGAAAGTACAATTGATTGATATCAGTGAATAGACTACGCACTATCTGACTGAAACTACGCCAAATAAATCACGCATGTGAAGATCCATAGTTCGCAAAGGGAATTCGAGCAGTTCACATAGGAAATTCAGAAGGAAAGACTAAAAAGTAGGCACTGTGAAGGAGGATGGATGCGGAGATACATAGGTAGCTTGCCTAAAGAGGAGTTTCTCAGAAGTGCCTTATAATGACTGGGTACCCAAAAAGGGGGGGGGGGGGGAA
>ONZK01000076.1:18106-37755 GCA_900322385.1 Pharnaceum exiguum | reverse complement strand
AGTCAAATATGAGAAGAAAAAAAAAGAGTTTCTATAATTGTTATGGGGGTATTTTGGTCTAATCCCAGAAAAATCCTTGGACCCATCCATTCACTTCCTTGGCAAAATCACTTGTCATCGAAGACGTAGGTGATGAAAAATATACCTTCTTACCAAAAGTAGTAAGTTTACCCATTGGAGTTCAAAGATTCAAAGATGCAAAGATAACGAGATTAGAAAATCTAAACGAAAGGCCACGGGCCACGACAGAAGACACAAGTGATTCTATCATATTATACAGGCCTAAGTTACGTTGCTCTAATATTTTTTTTCTTCGACATTTGATAATGTCACACAAAGGTCTCTTTGATATAACACTAAAAATATGTTTCTTTTTAGTACTTTTTATTTTTTTTAGTGAAGTTACTTAAAGTCAATACTTCAATGTAGTAATGCATGGGTCAATCTCGTAAACAGCCTCTCTGTTTTCATAAATAGGGGTAAGGATGTATAAATTGAGCAACCCCATTGAATGGGGATTTACACTCGCTTGTTGTTGTAGTACTTTTTTTCTCTTATATCAATTTGTTATTGAATATGTTATTTACTAATTTTGACATTTTCTCTACTATCTGTTAATTACTTAAACATAGCCAGATTTCAAAAGTCTTAATTAACCTTTGTATTAACGATGGATATGGTGACCTTGATTTTTGTTGCAGTCATATCACATACTTCTCGGGCCGACTCCCAACTCGCCTTTCACCGTCATACCATACTCTCCCATCCCCTACAACGCCTAACCTCCCTTCCCTTTCACCGCCCTACAATATTTGTGATGACACTTTCTAATATCTATGGTCACAAACCTTACTATCCGTCATGACGGATTATTGGAGAACATGTGGTGTTAGGTATGAGGTTAGGGCAATGAAGGGGAGGAGAGGGTATGGTAGGACAAGAAAGGGAAGTGGGGAGTCGGCCCGCGTTATCGTCCCGAGAGGGGATGGGGAGAGGGCCGTGTATGTGTTTTTTAGGGAAAATGAAAAGAAAAGTGGTCCACAATGCATGCATTTTGTGTGATATGACTAAAAAAATCAAGGTTATCACAAATTTTATTGTATTAACGGCAAAAAGGGGTAGAATCGTGCGTGAGAGAAATTAAGTGTAAAATGGAAGGGTCAAAAGCATCATTTTGTTAACGAAATAAGAGAAGAAGAAGAAAAGTGGAAGAACAAAATGAAACACTAAAAATGAAAATGAGAAAGTACAAGAAAAAAAAAATAATGAAGGGAATATTTAGCTTTGCGAGTCTATAGAGGGTATTAGGTAGTAACAAAAATAATTTTAACTAATAATAGAACAACTAACACTTCATAGAGGCCAAGTGTTTAGTTCGGGTACGACCATACTTTCTTTTGAAATGGAGTAATAAGAAAGGCTTTATGTCTACGAGCTATGACAATTATTTCATGATGTTATTTTTATTAGACTTTATTTTTATTAGCCATTTAACTCAAAGTCATCAATTCAATTTAGTTTATTTTACTCAAATTCAATAAGAAAACGACCTCTTAACTCTAAGCTGGGTCAGTAAAGGTTGAAGAGATGAGGAATCCCATTACCGACTACCGGTTTGGCAAGCCAATCCGTTCTTTTTCTTTTAGGATATTCTTAGTAAAAATTTGCTATTTTTAACATATTTTGTTGTATTTCCCCTTATACTAATTTATAAATTGCTATTTTCTATCTACTATTGTCATGTTAAGTTCCCACAAAAGCTACACTTTAAATTACTAAAGATTTATATTCCGTTAATTTACAATTGCACCCCTGCCAGGGCATTATCAGGGTATTATATTCAATAGCATTATTATCAAACTTGATGATTATTTTGAGTGTAAAAGAAGGTAATGAGGCCGGTGAGAATTGAGCCCCTAATTTAAAGGTCGAAGGTGTGCTATCACTTCAACAACTCTCTTTTCTCCGAATTTGATAAATTTAAAATTTTGTTTTGTCAATTCCCACTATAATAACCATGTTTGATTAAGCCTGATCTACGTGGCATTTTCTCTTTCCTTTTCTCTCTTCAATGAGTTTAGTTCATAGTCGCCCTTGAAAATACAATGAAGAGGGCAATGAACTTAGCTCAATTAAAATGCTAGTTAATGGAGATAGCTAGACAAAAAGCTAGCTAACCTATGAGCTAGCGACCAAATCAGCAGTCAGATTTGAAGTCAGCTACAGTTTTGTCAAGCTCGGTCAAAATTCGATAGCAAATTCAGTCAAACTCCGGGCTTTTTTCTTTTGAGTTAGTCCTAACTCATAAGTGAGCCGTGTACGTTCTTTCTCTATAACGGGGTCACTCCAAAGTCCAAAGTCGACTCACTTGTCAAGACTCATGGCTACCCCTACTCGAGGCAGCTTTGGGTATATAAATGGCGGACCATGTATTTTTATTCAGTATAGCAATAGAAGTTCTATACAAAACATCCTTGGACATCAGTACTAGGACAATCCTCCAACCAAATACACTCCCCCGTATCGCAAGGGTTCGAGTTATTTGGCGAGAACATGATGTACCCATTCCCTTGTCTACGTACATCCCTAGCTAATGTCTGTCAGTACTATCGTATCGTTGGGTATTTCTCATTGCTTCAACTTGACAATCAACAGCAAGTAGTAGGACACAGGTACATTATGACCAAAGCCACAACCTTTTGCAGTCTTTGACTCTTAAGGTAAAACAACAAGTCGTTAGCTTCTGAAGAACGATGCTTATGGAAGTTGTTGGTGGTACGTAAAACAAACAAAATTTAGACGAACATTCTGAAGAAAGATGATGAATATGTCTGCTCCGAGTTTCCTAGCCAGTGCTGCATATGAACACCAATTGCATCCAAGTACCATCCACTCCTTCCATGAAAGCCAACAATTTTTCCTTCCGTGGTCGTTGAAGTGAAGTACGTGCCTAATTCTTCACCAAATGGACCATATTTCCCTCGGCACGTATAGAATGTCAAGGACTTGATCACTTTGGAATGACCATCCTTGCCAATTGCATCATAGTAACCCGATATGCAGGTCAGGACTTCATGTGGATAATCCAGTTTAATCTGAGATGCGAGGTAACAGAAGTAATAGAAAAGAAAGTTAATTGGTGAGATATTTACCACAATAATAGATTTATCCTCTCCATCAACTCAGTAGATTAGCAGATTCATTACCAGATGTTCTTTGGTGCCAAGGTCACCACCATGCTTTACAGACCAGACCGATTGTTTATTTCGATCATATTCAATCTGTATTGAGCATACTACTTCTGATCTTGTCAAAAAAATCTGTTTGATTCCTGTGTACACCCCGTCATCCCAAGGTTTCCCTCCATCGCCACCCCACGGTCCAGGTCCAGCTGGAGCTGGCTCTTTAATAACCTTGTAAATGGGCTGAATAATGCAATCAACACATACGACTTACTGAATCCTGATTGTCCAGCAACTAGAAAAGCATACTAAAACGAGGAATGGGAAAAGAAAAGTAAAAAGTGGCTTCATTAGTACCTGCTCAAATTCTACTCCTTTGGCACCAGTTTGTTTGCTAGGCCAAAATGGATTTTGTCCATTCGCAGTTATAGGATCACCAAGCAAAGGTAAAGGTGGACGTACCTGAGGTATTACTGTTCCTTCTTGGACGTGAACCCCTATGGCATCAAGGAACATTCCCTTTCTCCCATGAAATCCCACAACCATCCCCTCTTTTAATTTGGTAGAAAATGGCAAACCATGCTCGTCACCAAATGGGCCATATTTACCTTTTGTGGTGTGGAAAGTGAGTGATTTTACGATAGCAGAACTTATCATTGTTGTTCCGTAAAATCCCGTCACATAGGTCAAAATTTCATCCGGGTAGTCAAAGATTATCTGCAACAAGAGCAACACAAGCTGTCTTAGTAGTGAACAAAGAACATATGGGAAGAATAAAATCAAAATCATCACTAGAACAATTACCCTGTCCCTTTTGTATCCTCCAGTGCCTCCATTTCGACTTCCCCATACATCTTGCCCATTTTTATCATACAGCACCTTAAGGTACACAATTCCAATATTGCGGGATAACATAATCTGCTTAATACCAGTATGTGCTCCATCATCAAACAGAGTTCCCCCACTGCCACCCCAAGGTCCAATAGTCACCAGGTCTTTATTGGTAGGAACCTTTTTATCAGTGGGAGAAGGAAGAGCCAACGCCTACATTTTCATAGTAAAAAGCTGAAGTACTTGAGTGTGATGGACTGCAAAATTAAGGGTGCAATTCTAAAGTTATATCAGCAAATATGACGAAATTAAAACAATCCATCCTCTAAGGTTTTCTCACCTTTGCTTTACCTTCCTCGTCTGAAGAGGAATCAGAATGTGAAGTTCCTTTTGACGACGTCATGGGGGAAAAGTCGGTGCAGTTAGTCCTCACCATCGACGGAGTGTCACCCAAGTTCTCCTTCTGCTTTACTGCTGGAAGTATGTCATAGTCTTTACCTCTACTGCCATGTATTATTGAATAACCAGAATAGTCGGTTCCTTTAGGATCAGAAGTTTGTGTACCAGTCCTAGGTTTCAGAGCATTTTTCTGTTCTACAGGCCGCAGATATACTCCAATGGAATCTAGGAACCAACCACACCTTCCATAAAAGCTAACTACTTTGTGCCTGACCTTTGGCACAGAGAAGAATGTTCCCTGCTCAACCCCAAATGGTCCGTGTGTTTGCAAATTACTCACAAAGGTAAGTGACCTGACACAAACTGGCCCTCCATCATATAAGTGCCCATAGTACCCATTTATAGATGTCAGAAACTCCTCCGGGTAATCAAGCTTCACCTGTGCAATGAAAAGTTAAGTCAAATAAATTCTGAGTTTCTTGTGATGTGCCACACTGAGTAGTGAGTACAGAGAGACGGATAATTCTATCAGACTTCAAAAACTACCAAATGTTTCAATAAAAAAATTTGATAACTCAAGCTCAGCAGAGTAGTGGTAGTTATTTTTGAAAAGCAAAGAGTAGTAGTAAATTTGTAATAACACCTTATCTGTTTTGTAGCCTCCAGTTCCGCCACGCTTGTTTGACCACACAGGAGACCCTTGCTTATCATATTCAAACTGAATGGAGTCTACACCAGCTCCATGTCTTATCACTATTTGTCTAACAGATGAATGCACACCATCGTCCCAATAAGATCCTGATTGACCACCCCAAGGCCCAACTGCAGTTGGCTTCTCAAAATCCTGAAAAGTATCATTGCAAACTCAAAGTAAGAATTATTTTGGATGGAAATCTTCTAATAAATCAGGAACAACAATAAGCTAACAATTACCATTCTCTAACAGGATTCCGACCTGTTCGAAGAGAGAATATGCTTGAGTGAGTTGGTACTTGTGACAATGGCTGCGAGTACAAGGATTTATTGGGTCTACATAGTGGAATCCACTAAGACAAATTCTCAAAAACAGTTAAGATTTCAGAACAGCAAAGAGGAAGCTAATTCTATGATCCACTATGAAAAAGAGGGACACAGAAAGCAAGAGCATCAGATTCCAACAGAAGCAGAGTAATTCTTTGAATAGACGTGCAGCATGCAACGGTCACAATTTTTCTGACTTTGAGCCAGTGGCGATTTGAACAGGATCAGGAACTTTTAACTCAACTTAGATTTATCATCAGTCACTCAGAATTGAAGGCAATAGCCCATAGATACCGGGCTGTTAAACAAACACGCCGATATCCAAAATGTGCACCTATTCATTGCTCCATGATCAGCATCAATATTTACTCCAATGCTTGGCAACAGCATCATATTCACTTGTTCCAGATTCACTGCAAATTGCCATCGCTCTGGTGCATGGGCCACTCATCAACATCACTTCAGTATAGATTCACGATGAGCATCTATGACGTTGGCTGAGTCCTGGCCCTGCCTATCAAACTCTCAGACTGTTACCATCATCATGTTCCTGCAAAGGCAAGAATTGAAATCCAGAAATCCAATAAACTATTGTTTCTAGCTGATGTGTTCCAATACGCGAGGAAAATTCCCGAAGGTTGACGTGCCAGACCCAGGGAAATGTTGAAAATCCATTTTATTGACGGTTTGAAAATCAGCATATACTAAGTTCCACTGGGTACCGACAGTATACAAAACGGAGATGGGAGATATTTTTGTGACATAATGCATTGAAGTAACAAATAAATGGGAAGTAGCATTGACCTGCAAAAGAATGCTAGAATACCTGCTTGTTTAACTTGGCTCCTTTCAGTAAGATAAGTTGTCACACAAATACAAACCGAAAAAATCTTCTCTCTGCTTGGACGGAGTACAATTACTCAACAGGAAGAGATCATCCATTGTCAAGCATGTTGGAAAATCATTACACTTAAAAGAGCACCACTACATAAAGTGCTTTCTAATAAGTCGAATTGATAGCTGACACACTGCAACACTAAGAAGAATAGGCAGAGCACAAAAAGTGGCAGAAATGAGAAAAAATCAATTCAACTGTCAGTTTTTTGATTTATAAAACAAGTAGCACAAACTTCAAAAGACAGCATATAAGGAAATCATTAAAATTTTGGTTGATGTAACTTGGTTTGGAAAGAAGCATCAAATGGTTAGGAGCCTGATACTTTGATTGGATAGACAAATACGTGGGGAATAAATTGTTTTTCTACTTTCTTTCTGAAGTTCAGATTCTGAAGTATACAAGATTTCTCTACAGATCAAGCATACTAAATACAGCCTTGACTTGTTAGTTAAGTGCCATATAGACTGCAATATACATGGAAACACAAAGGAAATGTTTTCTCTTCCTAATTGAACAACAAAAAAAACAAAAAAAAAAAGCTCTCATACCACAGGTAATCCTGCTCCAAATATGATTTTGCCTCATAATATCAACTGGTGCTTCGGCAATCTTCAGCCGTATGCACTACGCAGCATCACACAGACCTTTTGGTCAAATGAGGAAAAACATTGCACCTCTTCAAGACACGTTCTATTCTTTGTCGTCAACTTGTGGGAGACAAGATCCACAATTTATATACACTATGAGAAATGCCAGCATTTTAGTTCCCGGCTACTTACCAATAATCACCACATGAACAATGCCCATTTTTGAAATGGTGCAAGTTTTTTGTGTCACTTAAAAATATTTCGCAGTCAAAAGTTGCGGACACCAATTTAGCTGTACAATGACAATCATCACAAATCCGAAAGTTCTTCATAATTTTTATGCATTTTACTCTGCGCTGCGGCTGCATGCTGACAAGACCCAGACCAAAAGCAAGGGCAAGCTTTTCACTATGTATTCCGCAAACTTCTTCCTCCTCTTCTTCATTTATAGAAAGTGCATTGTTCGAATGAGCCAGCTTGATATTACCAGCAACACCCTTCAACCAAGTATGAAAGGATTCAATACCTGGTGTATTTTTTTCACCACTAACAAATGAAAATACCATGTTATTTACTTCAATCAGGCTGTATCCACGTCTCTTCTCGGAACCATTGTTTACTGATGAATACATCATATTCAGAGTGGTGTCAGCACTCGGATGCAAAGAGTACGCCTGTGAGACCAAATTGTTCAGCATATTATATCCAGGACATAGTTGCAGTAATTGTTCACCAGCATGAATTGCCAATTCAACATTGCCACGATGGCGACTGGCCACGAACAATGCTTCCCAGACATCTTCTGAAGTTTCCGTCTTCATACTTTTGGTGAGTTCAAAAGCCTCTTTTAGCTTACCTGAACGACCAAATAAACGAACCATCGCAGAGTAATGGTCAGGTCTTGGTATAATCTGGTAATCTTTGGTCATGGAATTAAAAACTTCTTTTCCCTTCTCAATCATTTTGGCACGGCTGTATGCAAGTATACAGTTATAGAATGTACTTCTATCTGGTACATATTCCTGTCTTCTCATTTGATCATAGACATCAAGAGCATCATATGGTTGACCATGTAAAACATAGCCATGCATGAGTGAGTTCCAAGAGATAAGGTCTTTTGAAGGCATACAGTCAAACACAGATCTTGAGTATGCAAGATTTCCTGACTTGGCGTAAGCGTCAATTAGAGCATTTGTGATATCAATATGCGATTCAAGACTTTGACGGAGTACACAAGCATGAATCTCTTTCACCTTGTTTGCTGCAATTAAGCAAGCACAAGTGGGTAAGACAGTCAATATTGTAACTGGATTTGGTCGAAAATAAGAGGACTGCATGCGGCGAAATAGCCCTAGTGCCCTGTTCTTGTCCCCAGCTCGCAAATAATAAGAAATCAGGTTGTTCCATGTCGAAGTGACAGGCTTCACTGTACCCCTTTTCCCCATCTGCAGAAAGAGGTCCATCGCTTCCTCCTCATCTCCATTTTTGATGAGTCCTCCTATAACTGAATTCCATGTAATAACGTTAGGTTGAAGCCCTGACTCCTGCATTTTTTCGAAAAGCTCATAGGCTTTGCCACCATAGCCAGCTTGAAAGTACCCTTCTATCATTGAATTGTAAGTGTACAGGTCTTTCTCAGCTACACGGTCAAAGATCTCATGAGCAGCTTCGAGTTCTGAACATTTGCAATACATATCTATCATTGCATTTCCAACCAAAACACTGCCGGGGACACCTAACTTTACCGCCAATGAATGAAGTTCTTTTCCCATTTCTAAAGATTTGATAGATGCACATGCAGATACAGCACTTGCTATTGTAACTCCATTAGGTAGAACACCAGCCAAAACCATTTCTCTGAAGAATCCCAACGCTTCATCAATCCTTTCGTTTTGGACAAAGCCTGAGATCATTGAGGTCCATGTAAACACATCGGGAGTCAGCCCTGAACTCAACCTCATTCTTTCCATCAGTTCCATAGCAGCATCACATTCACCAGACTGATTATAACCCGCAATCAACATATTCCAAGTAATAATTCCAGGCTCAACACCCTCTTTACACATCCTATCAAATAACCTACGCGCTTCATCATTCTCACCACACCGGAAATACCCTGATATCATCTCATTCCAAGTTATCACATCCCTCTCACTCATAGCTTCAAAAAGCTTCCTAGCCACACTGACCTCACCACAATTAGCATACATTCCCAACAACGAATTCCTAACACGTTCTCGGCTAACCATCCCTTTCCGAACAGCCAACGAATGTAACGCCCTACCCGTCTCACAATCTCTAATACCACCACACGCTCTCAAAATCCTAGGCATCAAAAATCCATCAGGCAAAACACCCTGTTTCATCATCAACCTAAACAACTCCACCACCTCTCCCCACATCAACTCCCTAGCATACGCCGCAATCATAGAAGACCAAGTATACAAATTCCTAACCTTCATTCCATCAAACACCTTCCTTGCATCACTCAAACACCCACATTTTGCATACATGCCAACCAACTTAGTCCCAACAAACACATTAACATGATCAACTATCTCAATCCTAGCATGAAGCTCTCTCCCTAACTTAACATCATTATTATCAATGCAAATATCCAACAAATCAGAGAACTTCTCACCATTTAACTTATACCCTTTAAGGGCAATTGAGTCAAGTGCAGCTAAAGCTTCCTTTGGCTTACCAGTGGTCAAAAGATGGTTAATTTGGGCATAATTTGGTGGTTTTGAGGGAAATGCTTTCTGGGTTTTGTTCAATGATGCTTTTTCTGAAATGGGTTTTCTTGAATTGTTAATTGGTGGGCTTGATTTGCTAGGGATGATAGTAAGGCTCTCCATTGATCATAAAGTTTTGTTCTTTTTTTAATTTTTTTTGGGCTAAAAATGCAATTGTGTTATGTGGGTATGTTTTGTTTTAATTCTTTTGTTAGTTATCTAGACTTTAGTACAGTGACTGACAGTTTATGATGATGGTGATGAGATTGGAGGGAAAGGCAAACTAACCTCACATTGGATTTTCAAGAGGATGGGGTTACCAACTTACACTATCCTTACAGGTTTAGTTTTTTATTTATATTATTTTTCAGTTGCCTATTGGCTGTTGGCACTTGGCAGAGGATATGAGTAGTAATTTGTTCTGTAGTACTGTAACTAACTTTCCCGCAAAAGCAAGTTTAGGTTTTGTTTTCCTGCCCTTTACTTCTCCATTCAAAACTAGTGTTACTTCATAATTAATTAGTCAGAATTACACTCTAGTAACTTATACACTCCTCGTTTTTATTTGTTCTTCCCATTTGATTTTGGCACAAATATTAAAAAAAGAGCTAAAATAACTAAAACAACCCCAAGAAGTTGAGGAAAAGGGTGGGAAAGTAAAGAAAGAAGGGTAGTAATAATGAAGAAAGGTTAGGAATATTAGGGTAATTGTACCACAAAAAGCATATCAAAAAAGGAAATGGGAAGAACAAATGAAAACATCCCAAAATGGAATATGGGAAGGATAAAACGGAGGTAGTATAATTTGTATAAGTCACAACATGATTGCGGATCTTCTCAAAAGAGTACTCGAGTTGAGATGTACCGTTGGGATCTATGAGACTATTAAAGATCCTCGGAAAAAGGAGGGGGTTACCATTAATTGATCTCAAGTCCTAATAAGATCTGGTTAAGTCAGAACACCGCTCTTGCTGCCCTTCGCAAGAAGGTCAAAATGGGAAACAATGGCGAATTGATGATATATTTGATTAACTGCAAAGAGACGAGAGATTTGTCATTACTTAAATAGACATTGAGATTTTTCATATGAGAAACTGTGAATTAGAGAGCAAAAAGTTTTAGCCAAAATAGAAATTTTGAGAAAAGTATTTCCCACATTAGTAAATGTACAAAAGTATTTCCAAGATTAGCAATATAGGTTGGATCGCTGGTTTCTAAAAACTGGATTCTAAAACCGATTATGTGTGCTCAACATTTCTTTTTTTTAATTTCTTTATCCATGTAAACGAACCCGTCACTTTTTTCTACGGCAGTATTCATCGGAATGCATGGTCGAACACCTAAAAGTTTACTAGGGATTATAGAGTAAAATTTGTTCTTATTCCTTATTCTACATTCATCATACCGAATATACATCTCTTAAACCATTAAAAGCAGTATTCATCTCAAGTTCCTTTTCATCTATCGATAGTGTATGAGTTTTTCATGTATATCAAATAAATATATCCATTTCATATGTATTTATTATTCTCCAACTTTAATTCATTGTAATTCCTTGTTATCACAAAAACTCAAGACTCCATGGCTGTTGTTACCACTGTTAAACAACTCATACGTGAGGTAGTAATAAGGAGTGTTGAAAAAACCAACTTAAATTTGCTGAAGGGACGAAGACTCGAAGTGAGACTTTAGAGTGGAGTGAGAGTAACCCGGGACAATGGGTAATTTATTTTTGAGCTATTCAAGGCCATTAGAGCAACAAGTGTTTTTGACAAGGTTGAGGATGATAGTGGAAAAGAGTTGGAATCGAGAGGAAGATGTTAATTTTCACACTTTTTTCAATTATTTCGTCAATTGATTGGACCAAGTTGAATTTGACTATTGTAAACTAATTTCCTTTCTTATTACGTATTAAGGGAATCACCTATTAAACTGAGTCACATTTGTAGAATATGAATTACTTTCCAAATATTGTTATTCTTGAAAACATTTTGATAATTTGTTATTCCGGTCAAAAATCAAAGTATGAGAACCCTTCTTATCAGTTCATTTACATATTCAACATCAACAAGGTTAAAACTTACGTGACCAGTCGAGTATACTATTAAGACAACACTCTAATGGAGCAAGCATGTAAAAAAAATAAAAATACTATAGCCATATGGTTTCGAGCTAGGGACCTCAAGAATCACTCAATCTCAATCTGAAAGAAACTGCAACACTAATGTATCAATGCAAGTCCCTATGCAGAGCGACACACATAATAAAATGAACATGGCTGCTAAAATTACAAAACATCGGGGATTTCCCCCAGAACATGACTTTCAATTTGACAGGTGTTTGCAGTTCGGGCTGGCATCAACAACTTCTTGAAATTCCTTTGATCTTGAAAACTTGTTTGTTATCCTTAGACGGGGAGAAATACAGTTTTATCCCATTCTTCCCTCCTATTCATTTACATATCCCACTTTCTCTCATCATGTCCACCCAGATTCTTTTTATTTATGATTTGATCAAAAGTCTTTCATTATTATCATCAATTAAAGGAAGTTGCAAATTTTTCTGTTTTGAATGCTCAATATCTTAGATCAATCAAACTCTCCAATCTAAATCATTTCAAAAATCCAATATTACAAAACAAGGTGCCATTTACCAATTACAAGCTCATACACCAAATATTACATGTTACCTAGCTAATACAATACCTAATACCGCCCACATACTTCACCAACATGTAGCAAAAGTTGACAGAGAAGTCAAAACAATTAATAAAAGAAACTTCAGCAGTGAGCTTTTCAATTCATCCATTTTTTCATGGACCTTGAAAAAAATAATTGAGAAGGGGAAATGACTTCAATTGCACTTGGGAGGTGTTGTTGCTGTTGCTACTAAGGTGGTCTTTTGGTTACTGAAATAAGTGAAAGAAGAGAGTAATGAATAGAGAAGGTGAAATTAGGGTTAGATGAGGATTAAGTGGGGGATAAATGAAATTGGGGAAGGGAAATGAAATTGAGGGGAAAAGGTAGTGGAAAATAAAAAGAAAATTGAATAGAAATGGTAGGAAGATCGTGCCCACGAAACATAGGGGTAGTTTGGTAAAAAAAATTGATTTTCGGTCAAATGTAGTAGTTTAATAAGTAAATGAACTTTTAAGGTATTTTTTAAAAGAAAATGTGATATAAGAAAGCTCTGTATAAATAGAGGTACACTTTAGGAATTTTTGTACAATTTGATCATATGAGTAGTAATCTGTACCAGTATAGTAACTTTCCCGCAAAAGCAAGTTCAGTTTTTTCACCTCAAAAAAAAAGTTCAGTTTTTTCAAAAATATACCAGTAACTTATATAATTTGGGCGAAATTGCCTAAAATAATCGTTATTTGGAGCAATTTGCTCAAAATAATCCATACTTGAGAAGCAGCCGGGTATAATTCCTACTTGGTTGTTTTTAGCTGTGAAAAATCCCTACTTGAGAAATAGCCGGACGCCCGAACATGATCCCTACTTGGTTGTTAGTAGCCATAAATAATCCCTACTTGAGAAATAGCCTAATAGATAACGGAATTTAACTACTCCGTTAATTTTTTATATTTTTTGATATTATTCTTTATATTCAACCAATAAAAAAAGACAAATCTTTTTTAATATTTTACAACCACAATTAAACCTAACAATCGGGTCGGTCAGTCGGGTTTTGGGTTTGGTCGTTTCGGGTTCAGTTATTTTTCGTGTTTGGTCATTTCAAGTTAGATTTTCGAGTTGTAACGGGTTCAATTTGACCCAACGAGTTTACACATTTTGTTTTGTTCGATAAATTGAAATTGTAAAATGTACATTTAGGAATATTTAATTAAATATTTATAAATTTACATTTCACAATTTCAATTGAGAGAAAATTGTACGAAACTACCTAATGAAACATCACTTTTGTAAAGAACTAACTGATGAAAACTTTTTTAACTTGGTTAAAAACTACCAAATGACTTTAACTTTCGAAAATACCCTTATTAAATCATGTGCCTCTCACATATCCCTTATTTACACTCCTTCTCACTCCTTACACTCCACTCCATTAATTCCCTCCCTTTTCTCTTTAAAAATTAATTCCCTCCTAAAAATTATATTCATTTAACCCCCCTCCCCCCCTAATTCCCTCACGTTTCACTCCTTCTTTGCCCATCACCAATCCCATTCCTCCCAAAAAAAAATGTTGCTGCCATTTAAATCACTCAAATTGCAGAAAGTATTAACAGGGGATGATAGAGAAAGATGTAGTGAAGTGTCAACATATGCTTTACATTTCTTATTCTGCCTAGTCATTAACCCTTAATTTCGAAATATTACATTAAATTGGTTACTGATTCACTAATGTTACTTCTAAGATGGCACAAATCTACAAGAGCAAACTGATAGCCCTCTGAACCTCAAAATACTCCAATCAATCACTAACGTTATAAAGCCACATTTTGAACCAGAAAGTCTCAAAATTTAGGGCCGTTCTACAATTTTCCTGAACTAAAGTGCTGTAATGAAAACTCCTTATGTGATTTATAAAACGTATTATAAGAAGGAAACTCCTGAATCGAACTGTACTAGACTGAGTTCGGTAAAAATCACTCCAACAAATTAGGCCATGTGCGACCATGATTCAAATAGACTCATATTAAATTGGAACTATTGAAAATGAACAACCCTTATTGGTGGAAGCTGATGTCGTGTTTTTGGGGGAGGGGGAGACCTTACGCTGGTGTTGGGTTTTTGGGGGAAGGGATTGATGTTGGGCAAACAAATAGTGAAACGGGAGGGAATTATTGGGAGGGGGTAATAGTTAAGTTCTCAAAAAATAAAAACTAATAGTTAACTTAATTTAATTTTCCCAACAACTTCTCAATGTAGTGGGATCATTGTCCACTAGAAGGATAATCCATTGTCGGCTTTCAACGATCTATAGCTTTTAAGGAGGGTCATGTATATATTGGGTCTATTCGTCAAACATAGCTGTAGCTGAAGCTGAAACTGGTTAGGTAGTTGAAGCTGATTAGTTAGCTTAAATTGAAGCTGAAACTGATTAGATAATCTAATTAGGGTGTTCGGGTGAAATAGGTGAAGCTGAAGCTGATAAATGTAAAATGACATAAAAGGGTAACTGTAATTATTAATTATAAATGATAATATTTTTAGTAGGGGTAATATTGGTATATAGAAAGCTTATGAATAGGAGATTATTTGATAATTTATTAATACAGCTTACCAAATAAGCAAGCTGTCTCCATAAGATGGCAAAATGAACACAGCTTATTTGTAAAAGTTAAGCTTATCTTATAAGATGAGCTTAAGATTATTAAATAAGCTGCGAAACGAACAGGGCCATTGTGCTAATATAAGCAAATGTAAAAGCACTACCAGTGACCATTAGAAGCACTCTTTTATGCAAAGTTAATTATGTCAATTGATGTGCTGTAGGAAGTGTTGTAGCTGTAAAGTGCTGCAGATGTGGCCGAAAGTGATTTCACCTACAGCTGTGGAATAGCCGAATAGGTGAGGTGAAAAAACAGATTTTAAATCTTATTTTTGGAAAGTGATTTCACTCAAAGTACTTTTGAAAAAGCTACCAAACACCCAAAAAAATAAAAGTGCTACCGAAAACACTTTGAAAACATTTCAACCTCAACCCCAAACGCACCCTATATGATATGTGCTTGATAGAGTTAATATAAGTACGAATTTTTACTCTTAGACAAGATACACAAATCTCCTATTTTTGCATATGAAGGGTCGTTGAATTATCGATAACAAAACATGACTATAAGTGTTTCCCTTAAAACTCCGCGCAGTGGTGCGGGTATGAAACTAGTTTACATATGAAAAAAGAAAACCGACCGACTCTTCTAACTGAGTCCGGATCCTCTATCCCACTCTTGTGTGCCACTCTACCTGATTGGTCCATATTTATTACGTTGTATTTTTTTGAACAAAATTTATTAACATTACTATTGTATCTTCTTGAATCAAAATAAAAAGAAAATATTGTTTTTTTTTATTAACTGCCCAGCAATTTAATTAGATCATCATCCCTTTCCCGTCATCTACCATGAGTCCATGACGACATCGACACTAAGCATGGTCAACCATTCAATCACACCATCAAAATTCACATGTCCACCATCACCAATTCACCATTATCAACTCCATATGACATCATAAACCGGGCCCACAATAGTTAAGTTGGGTAATCGTTGGGCCACTATTGCGAGGCTGCTCGACAGTGGTCACACTGGCACCTCCACTCCCAAGCGTAAGCTCTCGACCATGGCTGGTGGGGTCGAGTCTCTCTCCTCCATTGATACGCGACCTAAGTCACCATGACACGATCAAACCCATTCACCAAACCAATAATATTATCACACCACCAGATGAGATTTTGGGATATGTTTTGAATTACAGTGGTGAGGTGGATGTAGATGATGAAGCGGAGGTGGGCGGCGGCGGTGTGAAAGGTGGCTAGATGGGTATTGTACTGGAGAAGGAGAGATAGTGGAGTTTGGCACTTTGGTATGGTAAAATTAAAATTCATGCTAACCTTGTTTTTTTTTCCAGGCATATCACACAAAATACAGGCATGCATCTGTGACGACAATTTTTAATTTCGGTGATGACGGACTTTATTATCTGTCATGACGGATAGGAGATTCACCGCCCTACTATATCCGTGACGACAATTCTAATAAATGTGATGACAAATCATATCATCCGTCACGACGGATCGAAAAATCTGTGGTGACAAATATGAAAACAATAAAATGAGTGGTACACAATGCATGCCTGCATTTTGAGTGATATGCCTGAAAAAAAAAACAAGGTTAGCACACTCATTGATGGTAAAATAGGCAAACGGCAAATCAACTGATTAACAAAATATGTAAAAAAATAATTATTATTAAATTTGTTTTTAAAAAAATGATAATAATTAAATGATGACGTGGACCAATCAGGTAGAGTGGCACACCAAAGTGGCACACAAGAGTGGGATAGAGGATCCGGACTCCTTCTAACTCAGTTTGGAAATTTCCCTTGTTTAGTAGTATATAAGATCACAAGTCCCAATAACAAAAAAAAATAAATAGGTAATCTGTTTTCATACACGTACGCGGCAATTTACATCGTACACCCGGGTGTACCTAGCACCGTACACCCACCTTTGTATTTAGGTTAGTAAATATTGAGCTTTTATTTTTTGTTTATTTAAAAATTAGCCTACAGGGTGTACCTAACTCCGTACACCCGGGTGTACCATGTACGAATTCCAAGTACGCATCTTCTAACTGTAAGTTCTTTTTTTGAGAACTTGAAAGTGAGATGCTAGTTAATTTTATTTTTTTCAACTTTTCTGTTGATTTTGGATTTCTTTTGAACTGTTCTTAGAAGCCAATGTCAGACAATAAGAGACATCAGAGGATATGTCAACCTGCTGATATTATCAGCAATCTGCCAGAAGCAGTTCTATCTCATATACTTTCTTTTGTACGTACAAAATCTGCTGTCAAGACCAGTATACTGTCGAAGAGGTGGAAGTATGTGTGGACTAAAGTCCCTATACTTGACTTTACTGAATTTCCTGAGTCCGACTCAGGGAAATCCTTACGTTATGATCTTACGTCGGAGCAAAAGACTTTATTCAACAATTTTATTGATCGGGTTATAAGGCACAATGATGAGTCTTATGTTCCAAATTTACGCTTTGAACTAACTGATGAAGATCACTACTCTCGTATCAACTCATGGCTGTGTGCCCTAATGAAGCGTGACATTCATGATATTAACATCGATACTGCTTATTTCAAAAGGAACATGAAGCCCGTTGTGCTGCCAGAAACTCTCTTCTCTAGTGAAAGATTAGTGGTTTTGAAGTTAAATGGGAAATTCACTACCAATGTCCCGATGCATGTGCATTTGCCAAACCTTGAGATCCTTAGTCTCACAAGAGTAGTGCTTCCTGATGATGAATTTATGAAGACACTCGCATCAAGTTGCCCTGTACTCAAAGAGCTAGAAATTATTAATTGTGAGGGTCCATAAATAAACTCTATGTTGAGTCTTTGATGCTAGAGAGATTAACAATACTTGATGGACTAATACCACGTATTGTCATTAAAGTGCCAAACCTTAGGTATCTTCGCTTTCAAGTTGAAAAGATGATTGAGCATGTCACGATCATTGGTTCACTAACATTGCTGAATAAAGCGAATCTTGATATTATGGATATTGTTGATATTGCCGATGTTGAATACGTAAATGAGCTGATGAGAAGGGTTAGTATTGTCCGAACCCTAAGGCTTGATTTCAACGTAAGTTCAGACTTACTTTACTACTCTCTAATTCGTAGTTTCTACTATGAAAAAGCTAAATGTCTATTTAATTAATGTCCAATCTCTCTTCTCTTTGCAGTCAAGCGAACGTGTCATCAATACGCCATTCTTTCCCAATTTGACCTGCTTGAGATGTTCTTGTGAAAAAAATATACTTCAGCACTTGGAATGTGCCCCTAATTTGAGGTTTCTAATGATTGAATGTGTAAGCTGTTTTCTTGATGACGGCCCGGATATATTTTCTGATTCATCAAAACATGTGCCGAAGTGCGTGCCACGGCTTGAGAGAATCGAAATTGGTCAGTTTTGTGGAGATGGATAAAATTGTATTTTTCCCCTTGTAAGGATATCGAAACAGTTTTGAAGATTAAAGAAGTTTTCAAGAAGTTGTTGATGCTACCCCGAACTTCAACCACCTGTCAAATTATAGCAGATGAAAGTCATTATCTGGGGGAGATCCCCTATGTTTTATATTGTTAGCGTTTGCGGTACATTTTATTGTGTTTGTTACAATTTCATGGGGACTTGTATTAATACAGCATGTCTACTTTCATAAACACGGGTAAGTTTGCGTACATCTCGACCCCCGAATACACCCATTGAATGGGGATTATTTGGTTGCTGTTGTTGTTATTCATGTGATGATTGCTTGCAATTATGTTCGGGGGATTGAGCCTTCTCGAGAAGAGTTAATTGGTGTTTCCGGTAGCTCATGACTTTAAGGCAAACCTTATTAATTGGTACAACTTAGATACAACTATTCACAATCTCCAATGCAGGGAGAGACTGAGGAAGTGATAACCGTTACAATAGCCAACACAATGTTGATGAGCCACGTTGAATGACTAAATCTCTAGTATCGATCATTTATTTCTTTGATTACATTCTTATCAGTTACAACACTTTCGGGGCGTAGAGAGTATTTCAGAAAAGAAGCAGGCATGTTAAACAATCAACAATACATTAGAATCCTTGCATTGACAACAGTACTCTTGTCCTCATAAGTTGTAGAAAATACACATTTTTCAATCAACAATTGTCTTACGGTAAAGAAGCTCTTCAGTCACAAGTCATTAACTTGTTCAAGTAAGCATTATGAAAGCCTTAGCTAGCCATAAAACATAGACAAAGATACAACATTCCATATAATTATACTAGTTTCAATTCACACAAGTAGGTTCAGTATAACAGGATGCAAATACATATTCGAGGATATAGACTGTAGTCCCGTAATTCCGCACAAGTGGTATATATATGTCAATGCGCAATGTTGTGCACCATGGCCCTGAAAGCTCCTCTGTGTTTATGATACCCATAGCGTATCCCTTCATCGTCTGCGGATAGCAGTACATGAACTCCAATGGCATCCAAGAAATGTCCACTCCTTCCATGGAAACCAACTATCCTGCCTTCTGTCTTTGCAGAGGAAAAATAAGTACCCAACTCTTTTCCATATGGTCCATGTTTCCTCCTGTTTGTCTGCAAAGTGAGAGATCTTACTGCCCAAATCTGCCTTTCTCCAGGTATAGCATCAAAGTACCCACTTATGCTCGTAAGGAACTCGTAAGGGTAATCAAATTTGATCTGTGTCACACATTCACCAAATTGATCCTTGGATGAGTATGATAAACT
>ONZK01000076.1:5920-17801 GCA_900322385.1 Pharnaceum exiguum | reverse complement strand
CGCGGTTATTCCTGTCTTTCAATCTTTATCAATACCACAGATAATAAAACTGAAACTGAATTTTACCCCAGAAGTTTGCAAGGATGACATGTTAAATGGATCAGGACGAGACTGTGGGGGCATAGGCTGCTCTGCAAGCACATAAACTCCAATGCTGCGCATTAGGACATACCCTCTTCGCCCATGGAAACCAACTACTCTACCTCTTGCGCTTGAGGAGAAGAAAAAGCCTCCTTTGTCTCCAAATGGCCCGTAAGTTCTCATATTGGTGTGAAATGTGATCGATTTAACAACGGTAGGCCCTCGTAGGATTGTTGATCCATAGTAGCCGGAAATGTGAGTTAGGACTTCGTAAGGGTAGTCAAAAACAATCTGCAAATGTAATCAAGAACATTAATGTTGACTATTTGCATCGTCCATACACAACTGAAAGAGTGTCGACTGTCGAGAATTAAGTAGAACCTTCTCGAGTGTAAGACCTCCTGATCCACCGTTCTTGCTTCTCCACACAGCCTTGCCATTTTTATCATAGCATACGCAAATGGACACCAGTGCTCCTGTCCGTGTAATGCGTATTTCTCGCACTCCATTATAGATGCCGTCATCAAATGTGCCTCCACCTTTACTACCCCATGGTCCACATTTCAGAACTCTTTTGCCGCATGGAGTCGTAGTAACAACTTCGGTGTTAGAGGGAGCCTACAAGATTAGCTATAATGTTATGTATGTTAAGACTTGCTGCCCTTAACTGACTTGATTGGCCTTTCATTACTTATTATGAGCCAATCGCCCCCTAAGAATCCTAACTTTTAGGTTACATTGTTGTAGTATGCAAGGATATAACAACTGACATAGGTTCAATTACAAAGAGACTTATATACAAGGCTTGAACTGATCATAGAAGGGAGTAATTCTTTTCCCTTAGCTTGCAGTACATGTAAAGTAATTAACATCAAAATTTTGAATGATTTGAGCTTACCTGGTGGCCATTTCCTCCTTGGGCAGTGATGTCCTCCGAATCCAACTTGTGCTGTTCTGGTGAATTGCTGGCCGATGAACTGGATATCTGATCACTGGCCTTGAACTTGCCGTGTGATCCCTGACTTTGATCACTGGCATTGAACTTTCCATGTTCTCCCGGACTATGATCACTGACCTTGATCTTGCCATGTGCTCCCTGAATATGGTCACTGGCCTTGAACTTGCCATCTGATCCGTGAATTTGATCACTGGCCTTGAACTTGCCATCTGATCCGTGAATTTGATCACTGGCTTTGAACTTTCCATCTGATCCGTGAATTTGATCACTGACTTTGAACTTGCCATCTGCTCCATGAGTTTGATCACTAGCCTTGAATTTACCATCTGCTCCATGAGTTTGATCACTGACCTTGAACTTGCCATGTGCTACATTATCTGTCTCTGAGAGATTCTTCTGAAGTAGTGGTTTCACATGAACACCAATAGAATCAAGGTACCAGCTGCTTCTTCCATGGAAACCTACTATCTTACCTCCACTTGTTGGCAATGAGAAAGGCATACCTTGTTCAGTACCAAAAGGTCCATACTTTCTCCTGTTACTCACGAAAGAAAGTGATCGGACTGTCACAGTACCACTTTCACTTATAGGGCCAAAAGTACCACTTATGGAAACAAGGAATTCTAAAGGGTAGGCAAGATTCACCTGCACATAATTTCATTAGTACCTACACATTCTGTGAAACATACAAGTGAAAAAAGAAGAAGCTAAGAGAACAATTAAACTGTAAATAGTAAAACATATAAATGTTCTGTCGATGTTGGTGCAACCTACTTATTAGGTAAAATAGGACACTCTAATTCCATTTACTGCCGTCTGTAATATATAGTATAACTGTATAGGACATATTCAAATATGTGAATTTGAGAGTTCTGCATCCTCAGATATGTGAAGTGCTTTCTTGTAACGAAAAGGACACTTGCATTGTTGAATGTCTTATGAACAGATAGTTAATCTTGCCATTGTGTTTTTTTCTTTGTTGTAATTTTGCTTTATAATGCCACAGTTTCGGTTCAGTTCAGGAATTTCGTTAGCACTTGTAACTACCATTCAGTTCAGTTCATTTTAAACGAACTTTGTTTTAGTTCAACCTCTCCTAGCTGAAATTACTTCATATTGTAAGTTCAAATGAGATGAGTTTCAGAGGGTTACAGTATCCTTCTTGACGCCAGAGGTGCCGCCATGCATCTGAGACCAAACAGAGTTACCATTGTCATCATACTCGAACTGGATAGAAACAATTCCGGCTGCGCTGGTGATCACCACTTGCTTAACAGTACTATAGACTCCATCATCCCATGCAGACCCATATTGGCCTCCCCATGGACCTTCTGCAATGTGCTTCGCGTCGCCATCTTTCCAGCTCTGATCGAAATATTTAAGCAGAAGAATAGTTAGTTCTCTGGGAAATCAGAAATCAAGTAAGATGTGGCAAATGTCTGTCAACTTAGTTACCATTTGAACAGTGATCAGTATGGTAATTCTGACAAGAGAACAAGTTACCTGCAGAATATTTCAAACTTGTGTGGAATGGGAGGACATTTATTGTTGTGAAGTACCATATGCCTTGGAATATTACAATCAAATAAGAATTCTAAAAGCAGTGACTGGGGAGGAGCCTGATGATTCTGATTCTTGTTTAAGTACTTGGCCAAAAATTATAGGACCATATCTGGCAGGAATGCAGGATCTGGTGACTGAGCTAAGCTCCCTGTTGTTATTAAAACTTATCAGTATCTGTATAATATACGAAATATATCAGGAATTCAGGATGTTGTGTCTGCTTTCATCTTCTTGGAAGTTTAATAATGATAAAGTGATATAATCATATAGTATATAAACAATTAATCCAAAAAGAATATATTCATCTACCAATTTTCATGACCTAACAGTTACTTAGGCTAACTTATATCCACTCTTTATCAACTTTAAGTTCTTTAAATAGAAAACAAAACCAGAAAATTGGTTCTGAAAGCTTTGTGTACCGGACTTTGCGTGAGTCACCAAAGCAGGACTACTGGAGTTTTCTGTAGTAGATATTCTCATGTTAGTCATGTAGGTTATGGTGACTTGGTGAAGAATCAGATTAAGAGCTGAGGAAGATAATCATTGAAATTATAGTGCCAAAGTGATTTGTATAAGAATTGATGGAGTAAATCCTGATAATAAACAATGTACATAGGCACTAAACTACAATGTAGAAGGTCACTTCTTCAACAATAGTTATACCTGTTTGCCAATCAACAACTTTCTAACACAAAACTTCATCTACGATTTCATTACGATTTCATTACCTTGTTTAAATAGCTACATGAAGCATTACAATTGGTAGATGTAGCCATTATAAACGTAGACAGACATACATTATCTCGTACTGGGATCACACAAGCAGATTCAGTATAGTACATTGGTACACATGTTTGTAGTTACATAATTCTGCATGTTCAATGCAAAATGTTGTGAAACATGGCCCTGAATCCTCCTCTCTGTGGATACCCCTTGTTCAATGCTTCATCGTCTTCGAGTTGCAGCACATGAACTCCGATGGCATCCAAGAAATATCCACTCCTTCCATGGAAGCCAACAATCCTGCCTTCTTTCGCAGCAGAAGAAAACTGAACACCCATCTCTTTTCCATATGGTCCATATTTTGCTTTGTTTGTATGAAAAGTGAGAGATCTTATTGCCCTTTTATTCCTCTCTCCAAGTATAGCATCATAGTATCCACTTACGCGTGTAAGAAATTCATATGGGTAATCCAATTTGATCTGTGGCACAAAAACCAAATTGATTCTTTGATTATGTATGCTGTATGCAAAACTTGTGTATGGGAATAATACTACTGATTGATAAGTAAAGAACCAAACAATAACAACAAAAAATAATGACAACTTAATTAACGTAATGAAATAAGAATTACCAGGTAAGTGCATGCATCGTTGCTCATTCCATGTTGCGCAGCCCAAATAGACTGACCATATCTGTCATACTCGATCTGTATTGAGCAGATAGCTTCTCCTCGTGTTAGAGTGATCTTTTTTACCCCAGTATTTACTCCATCGTCCCATCGCTTACCTCCTTCACCACCCCACGGCCCAACGGAATACATAGTTGGTTCTCTTGGAACACCCCAAACTACCTGCAAAATATCATTGACAGCTATTCTTTTTTGAGTCCTGATCCTTGTCTTTCAAGTTTCACAGGAAACAATAACTTGAAATTGGGTTTTACCTCAGAATTTTTGAAGGACGACATGTCAAATGGATCACGACGAGGTTGTGAAGGCAAAGACTGGTCTTCAAGGACATGAACTCCAATGCTACGCATTAGGAAATGCCCTCTTCGTCCATGGAAACCAACTACTACACCTCTTACGCTTTCGCTTGAGGAGAAGAAAATGCCTTCTTGATCACCAAATGGCCCGTAAGGCCTCTTATTGGTGTGAAATGTGATTGACTTAACAACGGTTGGTCCTTGTAGGATTGTTGACCCGTAGTAGCCAGAAATGTGAGTTAGGACTTCCGAAGGATAGTCAAAAACAATCTGCAATTGTACTCGATCAAAAGCAATACCTGTGACTACTTAAATCTATAATACACAAAAATAAAGAGTATTGAGAATAAGGTGTGGCTCCCTAGCGGCAAATGCCTAGGCTTTGATTCTTATTCTGCCTTTTTACCCAGATGTGCAGTGAGACAAGGGTAATTTGTAGGAGCGGAGATAACTAAAGAAATAATAGTACCTTGTCGTGTGTAAGGCCTCCTGATCCACCATTCTTGGACCCCCACACAGCTCTTCCATTTCGGTCATAGCACACGCAAATAGACACCAGGCCTCCTGTCCGTGTAAGACGTATTTCTCGCACCCCAGTGTAGACTCCGTCATCAAATGTGGTTCCGCTATCACTACCCCATGGTCCAGATCTCAGGACTCTTTTGGTGCTTGGAGTAAATGTACTAACTTGTGCTGTAGAGAGAGCCTACAAGATAAGCAGTACAAAATGTTTTCTATTAAAAAGAAACCAGAAAATATTGCCAATTGTTTCTTTGCATAGGTTCCTTGACTTCTGAAGAAACACATAGAACCAAAACAAAAAAAGAAGAAGAATGAGAGAGAGGAGGAGGAGGATTTCATTCTTGCAAGTGCAGTAACTTCTCGCAAGTTCTTAAACCACCGACCCAAACACAGTCATGCAGGTTTAAACTACAAAGAGAATTTATCAAGGCCAAAACTGATAGAAGTAAAATGTATCCCTGATGTACTCATACACCAACTTTTCAACGTCTGAACTACATGTGTGCAATCAACTTTTTGAAGTAAAGAATTGAATTGGATGAGGTAGCTGCTTACCAGGTGGTCGTTCCTTCCTTGGCCAGTGACTTCCTCCATAAAGAACTTTTGATGTTCTAGTGGACTACTGACTGGATAGGAAGTCTTATCACTACCTATGAAATTCCCATCTGCTCTGCGATTTAACCAGCCATATGATTGATTGTCTTTCTCCAGAGGATATTTCTGGGACAATGGTTTCACATATACACCAAGCGAATCGAGGTACCAACTGCTTCTTCCATGAAAACCCACTAGCTTCCCTCCAGTTATGGGTAACGAGAAAGGCATTCCTTGTTCAACCCCAAAAGGCCCATATTTTCTCCTGTTACTTGCAAAAGAAAGTGATCGGACAATCACTGTACCACTTTCACTTATAGGACCAACATGACCACTGATCGAAACGAGTACTTCAACCGGGTAGGCAAGCTTCATCTGTAAGTTAATACACATACTTAAAAGTTGGACAAGTATATCAAGCTGTACTAATAGGAAATTTTATGTTGATCCATGCTGTTGATACAACCATATCCGGCTCTCTATAATATATGGTATGAGAGATGTTCAAACAAAACTTTATGTGTATATTGAATGCTTTGCATCCTCATACATGCAAATTGCTAGTAATGAACGAAAAGGATGCACTTGCATATGAAGATGATTAATCCAAAACGACTCTTTTTTTTTTGTTAAACTAGAGAGGGTTGTAGCACATAACCTTGATGTTCATAAACAAATACAAAGGAACTAAGCTAAAATATCTAGTTAAGACTAAGATGCTACTCATGCTAGTATGTTTGTAGCATCATAGGCGCTATGATCTGATCATTCAAGGTCAAGCCAGCCCCTAAAAGTCTACAAACAGAGAAGGTTAACTATTCCATTAAATCTACACCATAGTTAACAAGCCAATCTTCCTACCTTCTTTGCTTCACGGATCCCAGATGACTCTCTCCTCTTGCCTTTCCTATTGCTCTATATGTTGTTTACTTTTCTCAGAATTCTTAATAATGTTCTTAAGAATCCACACAGATTATAGTTATGCCACTGTCTCTGAACGCTCCTTCACAGTAATTTTGTTAAACCTCAACCATGCAGAAGTGCAGAACATTTATATCCACCAATATAATCAAATGAGATGAGTTCTAGATGAATACAGTTTCCTTCTTAACACCAGAGGTGCCTCCATGCTTCTCGGACCAAACAGAGCTGCCATTGTTGTCATACTCGAATTGGATGGAAACAATTCCGGCTGCACTGGTAATGACCACCTGCCTGACAGTGCTGAAAACCCCATCATCCCATGGAGACCCATATTGGCCTCCCCATGGACCTGCGGCTATGTAGTTCGCATCAACATCCTTCCAGTTCTGCTCACATTATTCAGTGCAAACATAATAAGTTCTGTGAATTCAGAATACGAACTAACAAACAAATAAGATGACAAGGCTCTGTCAACTGCCTTACCATTTGATTATTTTGATTGTCTTTTGATTCAGAAATGAAATTCAGCTGCAGACTAGTTCAAACTTGTGTAGAATGAGGGGACATTTATTAATGGGAACCATACGCCTGAGAATGTTACTATCTTGACAAAAATCCAAGGGTTTAAGATTCTGGATGTCAAATTTGGGAAGAGTCAGATGATTCTTGTTTTGAATTCTTGGCCAAATAGAATCATATCTGACAGAACCTAGAAGTCTAGAACCTCTATATTGTTAGGTTAGGGTCTCCTGATCACTTATGCGAAGATATTCCCTGTTTTGATGCTGTTGTCATCTCTGCTTTGAAGATTATCTGGATCAAACGTCTACTTTCCCATTCTTAATAATTTAGTAATGTTGATATACGTCAAGAAATCCAAGAAGAATATATTCATCTACCATTATAAATTGTCCATAGTTATCCAGCCAACATAATTTCCACTCTTACCAACTTTCAAAAAGTTCTTAAAAACGAAAATAACCAGTAAAACAACCCTCAATAGCCACGTCTAACAGACTTTGGCCAAATCGGCAAAGTAGAACTTCTGGAGTATTCAGTAGTGTCATGTAGGTTACTGTAAGGGACAGGATAACAGCTGACCGAAGAAAGAAAGTAAGGAGAGGATTAAGACTAACTTACCACATTATTGTTTCTGGGCAATAATCGACCACTTTGATCCAAACAAAATTATCCCATAGCCCCGACTTATACCCTTCTCCCCTCAAAGATCGAACTTACCTCTTACAAATGGGGGTCATCTGGTCATGGACTCATGGCATTGAGCTAAAAGCTACAGTACATAGGACACTTCGAACATCACCCAGCATCACATAGCCAAACAACTCCTAACATCAGAACAAGTTCAGAAAGATGGAACGAAAGGTATTTTGAGGTTTTAGGTCGCTTTTTCATGTCTAAAGTCACCAATTTTACCTCTTGGGATCAAGAAAGCAATCGATGTATATATTACAAAAAGATAACCAAAAAGATAACCGAAAGTGAATATATATTGTGTCAGGTTAGACGCGGGAAAAGGAGAACATAAGTCATTCAGATGTTCTCACATGTTCAATGATACCGCTAACGCCCTATTTCCTCTCAACCGACGACTTCCTCACAGAAATAGAATGAGCAATTGAGAACTCGCACACAGTTAGGCAGGGTGGTTAAAAACCATGGTTCTCCACTTGTGTGCCATGTAGAGCAATGTGGTTTATACAGCACTCAGCAGGTATTCAGATCTTGGTCATACAATGGCTGTTTTTACAGATATACCAATAAATACCATTGTACAGTTTTGCTCAAATAATTTCATGAAAAAATCAAGAGCAGACCAGACATACTGAGCTAGAAGCAAATCATGATCAAGCTGAACTTAGCATACAAACATCAAATGACTACTCTAAATAAGTCAGGAGGGATCACAAAGGCTGGTTCATACAGTCATTGTTCACTTGTCCAATACTCAACTTTTTTCTTCTGGAGTGTAAGAGAACAAATCTAACTCCAGCGGTGCCTTTTTAACACAAGTAAAAAAAAATTATTACGTACTTAAAAGAAGACTGGCACTGCTTAAGGAGCCACTAAAACTGCTGGATGGATCGTGACTTTCATCACTGTGAAGTCAAGAACCTTGACTGACGCCTTGACTGAACTTGCGTCCAGATACCTTTTCAGACTCGAACAACATATGATTTATAAGTCCCCTAGCAGCACTGCACAAAAACCAGAGAAAAGTGTTAGTTAACGCCGTGCAAGTATTGTGAACACAACCAAAAGAGTCAAATTTCGAAAAGGAAAAAAGAGTCAATAAGAAGTATTTATAGAACTACCTTCACCTAAAGTGTAAGTCTGTGTAACACATCAGATAATATCATTCAGTAAAAAAGTCGCTTGAAAACCATCACCTTTAGCCAAACAAGGGCGGAAAAAATATTAAGGGTCTGAAACTTCATAAAATTCTTCATCGAAGTAAAAAAAAAACTTCATAATACTGAAAACTACTCATATAACTGGCACTTTGCTTCATTTGTAACTAGGCTATCGCGGATAACCACATAAAAGCGGGAAAGAAGAAAAAATTTACTGTCTTTGTTCAAGTTTAATTGTCCGCAATTCTTCTTTGAGATGTCCTAAAAAAAAAACATTTCTTTTTCGATGCTACCCTTGAGTTTTTAGGAAGAGACTCAACAAAGTGCATGAGTTAATGAGAGAATAGGTTGGTTGGTGTTTTTTGACTATAAGAGGATTTCTTAGGAGTGGACTATTAAACTTAAGCAACCAATTACACTGACGCAGGAGTTGAACATGCGACTCTAAGCATGCCAAACCAAACCATGACTTATCCAGTTATCCATGTGAGCACCTTAATTTGGCTGGTCAAATACGAAAAAGTACAACTAGAAAAATCAAATAGCCAAGGGTTATGAAAGTGCAAAAAAAAACGGGTACACTAGTCAATCTGGAACCCATTCTGGGTGATATGATCCCTCCTTTAGAAAATTGCGGAACCACACCAGGTAGAACAGTGTTCCAACCAGTTCCAGCTCTGGGTTTAATTTTTCAAATCCGAAATTGATTGAGTATTCAACTGGAATGATTTCATTTAAAATAGGTATTGCTTTGTGCTTGGATTTAGTAAGCTTAATATAACTCAAATTCACATATCTTGAATTCATAATAACTACTTAAAAGCCAAAAGCATAAAAACTCCCCCTGTTAAACCATGAAAACTGCATGCTTCACCCAACTCTTAGCTTTTGTAATTCCTTCTTTACTCTCACTAGTGACTAGAGTTCAAATTAACGGTTCGTAAAGTCCCCGAAATTGTCCAAACTTCATCGTGGAACATAATTATCAGCAAATGCTCAGAACAAGCCACCAGTCCACCACACACTGTCAAAGAACTGTGTGGTGTCCTACTCTCTCTAGTCTCTTCTTTCCATCTTTTCTCTCAATCATTTGCCTTTTTTTGTGGCCACCGGCCAACACTGGTGTTCTCCTGCCAGCCACTTTTCACCCAAAAGAAAAGAAACATAGCGTTCTTTCAATCAGGCATCCGGTACTGGAAATGGGTCACAGATTCCTTGATTAGTTTTGAATACTTTGGAGCCATGCTTAGCTTTTTGAGTATTGGCGGGACCAGCACCAATAAAAAAACAACCTCATTTATTGATGAACTAATCCAACTTTGTTTGGAAAGTAAATTCCCATATTTTTATTTTATTTTGCATATTATTGTATTAGGAATATTTACTATTATGTTTTAGTATTCAGAATAAAGAATAACTGTGGGATTAAAAAAGTAGTAATAGTCGAGTTGGTTCAGGAAAGTAATTGCTTAAGTTGCTTGGAGAATAAGGCCTATAATATATAGGGAATTTCTATTCTATGCATAGCTGCACAGAATTATCACTTTAATAGGAAACTTTTGTCTTTAATAATAATTGTGTTCACACTTGTAAAGACTTCAAATGTCATTATTACCCCTCCCTCTTCTTTTCCTTCGTAAACAAACTCTGGGCAATCAGATGCTTGCCATTATCTCTCCATTTCTCCAATCACAATGACTGCATATACTCCTACTCAACTCCCTCTGCAAATTGTTTCAACAGCCTCCACCCTTATGTTTTACACCAAGGCCTAATAAACATCTCTATTTCATCACCACATTTACCATTCCCTGTTTAAGTTCGTTTTCCACGCCAACGACCAGTCGTCGCCATAGTCTCAGCCCAACTTGCAACTGCCCGCTGCCAAACACCCTTGCCTATCTGTTCCAATTTTCCAGATCTAACCCATTTAGGGTTTAGGTTATGAGTTTTCGGCGCCGCCGGTAGGCGGTGACGGGAAATCATAACCTAAACCCTAAACCCCTAATTTAATTTCCTTTTTTTTTTAAGGTTCACCCTTTCATACCTTTCCCCTTAGGGTGTCGTTTGATAAGGCCGGTGCAGCCGGCAAATACCTTGCGACCTTGCGTTGTTAACGGTGGGAATAAAGATTGTTTTTAGAAATGGGGTCAGTTTTTATTGAGATGATGATGGTGTGATTTTTTTTATGTTGTGGCGTTGGTGGCTTGGAGTTTTCGGGGAAGGGGGAGGATGTGATGGCGTTGGTGGCTGGAATTGTCGGGAAAGGGGTGGATGTGGACATGTGGTGCTGTATAGTTTGTTGCGTTGTCGTTGGGGAAGGGGGAAGATGTATGTGTCGGGGGAAGATAATGTTTGCTGACTTTTTTTTAGCAGACACAAAATATAGGGGTGGGGGTATAATGGGTAAATACATGACATCAAAATCAGATAAAATGTATTTGGCTTGTGCATATATGCACAGAATAGACGGACCGTAATATATAAACCTATAATTGCTGTCAAATATGTCTGTGACGAAATATCTCTGTGACAAGTTTTTGTATTTGTCACTGTGACGAGATCACCCATCTTAGTGACAGATATCAAGTGCAAATCCCATTTAAATTCATCCTACGAACAATAAACCCACAAATATAATCTTCTTTTTTTTTAAAATTACGCATCATTTGTACTCGCCCGTAACAAGCAGGGCATGCCTATCGGCCCTCGTTTAGTTTGACTCTTGTTACCAAGGTATTTCATTAGAACATAATCAAATACAAGGTAGACAAACCTAAAAGAGATATATACCAAAACAAACAAATAATTAACGCATTTGAAAAGATATGTAAGACAGTAAGAGTAGAACGATATCTGGAATAACACTTACTCATCCTTCAACTTCTGAATCTTCTCTGGATCCGTCTCATTCATGTGTCTCTTGAACTGCTGCCTCACCATATCAACCACAACCGGTGTATTGTATTGCTGTCAATTTAAGATGGATATCAATAAACCAACAAGACACATAATTTAGATGGTTCAAGTCAAAGAGAAGAAGCACAAAGATCGGAATTTTTATCATGACTTGACTTAGACAACCGAAAGTATTCAATGAAGACTTTTAGACCTTGACGATTTTGGCGGGCGGGTCGGGCTCGGGTTGAAATATCAA
>ONZK01000073.1:47532-57685 GCA_900322385.1 Pharnaceum exiguum | reverse complement strand
CCCCGGGGGGGGGGGGGGGGGGTATGGGAATGCCAAGTGCCAATAAAGTTCAGTGTTCTCTCATAACATCACTTGAATATCCAGCAACCTAGCATTATGAATACTATGATTCCTTGCTAGCTTAATAATGCTTCAACTGTTCAATTGACTACCAAGCTACATGATAATAATAAAAAAATGCTAGCATTTCACTGGAACATAGTGCAACATATTTCTTTATAGCTAGGCCAGCCAGAGATTTTAATATAAAAGATTCTAGTATAAAAAACAAGAATGAAAGATTAAGAAGCTCACCAAGGGATAAAGGCAAAGGGGTAGGCCAAGTAGGAAGCACAACAGGCATATAAGACCCTTGCACCTCAGCATTCTTCGGATACGAAATCATATCAACAACTTCCCCCTTCAACATATTAACCACCACCACTTTATCTTCCCCTATCCAGTAAGAATAATCACCATCCAAAGGATGAGAAGCCGAAAGCCCAAGACCCCGAATTCTAGGCATCCCATTTTTAGCAAGTCTAGCATCTATATCATCTACCTTATACAGCAAACCCCACTCCCCCTTCTCCACGTCATTCAACCTCCATATTCTGCAGTTATCTTTCCTCCTTATCATACACTGCACAAACCCACCAACCGGAAAAACAAACCGGAACCGAGGAGACTTGGTCGGTCCTTTTGGCGGCAGAGGGATGAACCGCAACTCCACTCTCTCTCCAAACGGGTCGTCATCTACCACCAGCCCGCAGCTCAAGTCAATCCAGAAGAGCTTTCCGTTCACTTGGAAACTCCCGTCTGCGCAACACATGTGGTGGGCTTTACTCCCTGCCCGGAATGAAGCCGGTTTGGCCTCCCACTGCCCGGTGGCTGACCTGTACGTCAGCAAGGTTGCTACTGTGAGTGAAGACTGGAACTCAGTGACGACCAGGCTGACAACGTCACAAGTTGAGGAGTATTTAGCAGCCAGAGCAACGCGGGGTAAGGTGTTAATTTTACCGCAGTCGGGGATGGGAAGAGGGGCCCAGTCACGGGTAACCGGGTTACATATGTATAAGTGGTTGGATGGTGTGAGGGAAAAGAGGATTAAGCCGTTGCTGGATGTTATGATGGTTGGAGGGCCGGGTTTGGTTAAGCGAGAAGGGAGGCCCGAGAGGGTTAGGTAGGTTATGTTTGGGGGTAGAGAGGGAGAGAATGAGAGGCTTGGGCTTGGGCCTGGGGAAAAGCGACCGGCCCGGTCCACAAGGATCCATGATGATGGTTGAGCAGAGAGAGAGGTGTAGGCGGAGAGGAAGCGGTAAGAGGAAATGAATGAAAGCCAGGGTTTTGAGAGGCACTTTAATCGGCAAATGGATTTTGGGGTTAAACGGATAAGAATTTCCAAGATTATCTCGTCCGGGAATACAGTAAAAGGAAAGGGACAGCCGACGTCAATCTTCAAAGCCTCCTTGAAGTTCTTGTTCTTGAAGTAAATGTTGCCGTTTTCCTTGGCTGAGATAGCGCCTGCAATATTATCAAGATGAGTTCATTATTTAGTATTGAACAGAAGGGAAAAGACAAGCTCAAACAATAATTTCATCAGGAAATTAGAATATCTATGGTTAATATTCATTACTAAATCAGCAAGTTTCTTATGCCGTATTGCAGCTAAGATCCTGGTGGACTGCATGTTACGGGCACAACAAGCATAAGCAAGTTAATATTGCTGTATTAGGCGAAATCCTAGTCGAGAGTTACACTCCTACAAAACAATATAAAACAGATGCGTGCCACAAAACCAAACTACCCCAGGACGAGCCAACCTCAATTATACTCTATAGAAACCAGTAAGATAAACCTTAGGACCGTCTGCAAAGAGCAAAAGGGGGACGGGTAGACAGAAGGAAAAATGAAAATGATAAAACTGACATAGATCTAGATAAACCATACCAATAAAGGAAAAGTTTATTGAATGGATTCAGTATGGTAAGTCGCAAGACATAACTAGTGTAAGAGCTGTAAGGGAATTGGACCATACTCTGCAAGCTACTACCAATACATGTACATCAATACTACACTGTACCTCCCCACAAGAGAAGTGAAGATTCAACTTCAGTAAGTAGAAGTATAGATTCCAGAATCGAACAATTAGTAAAACTCACCAGTTGGCACGATAAAATGTTGGCTACTAAATATAATATCGAACAACCAGTCTGGTTGTAAACGGTTTTTACAAAACATATCGACCAATTAATCAAAAAGAGAAAAAGAAATGAACTATCTTTCCCCCTAGTTTCAATCTTACTTTCACTATATCGAAGCCACGCCAGTTCTAATCAATAGCAACATTCAACAACAAACACGTCCTTCAAGACACAACAATAAACCAAACATTCCTCTTTACGCGTCAAAAAAACTGCCAACCACACTAATGTGCAAGTTGTTTTCATCCAGTATCCTAAAGAGTCACAGACCAAAAAGCATTCAGTGTTGACGTATTTGTTCAATCCCAAAGAAAGAGGGTAGAAAATAATACTTTGCCGTCAAGGAAATGCAAAGATGGTCCATTGTAGTGTGCTCTCACATAGCATTTGCATCTTCCAATTCAAAGGTCATTCACCAGAAATAATAGGGACAACATAAAGCACCAAGGCAAAATTGAATGCATAACAAACAAGTATTTCACTGATCATATGTTCTTCGTGACAACGCATTAACAATCATTGCATACCACAAGTCCACAAGACAATAAAATTTCCAACGAAACATACATAATTAAATAATTCTATCATGAAAAGTTGAAAACAAGAGATAAATGCAGCCATACATATATCTAATTAAAATGCTTCATTAGAGATAAATAATAACTAGCATAAAGAAAAGAGTAAATGAATGATCAGATTAGGAAGTTGGCTGGCTCACAGAGGCGGTTGGGGATAGGGGTAGGCCACGGAGGGAGAACGACCGGAAGATACGGCGTCATGTAGGCGGCGTCCTCAACAAATCGCAGCCACGTCCCAATGTTTCCCACCACCTTACCCTCCTTCAAGTTGACGAGAATAGATTTATCATCAGCAGTATACATCAATGCCACCTCAGGCTCCAACGGGTGATAATCCAAGACAGTGAGCCTTCCTAAGAAACCCTCCTCTGGCGGCGGCAACCCAGAGATAAAAACCAAAATCCACTCCCCTTTCTCCACATCCGTCAACCTCCACACCTCGTTTCCATCACTCAACTGCACAAACCCCCCGGACGGGTACACCCTCCGTGAGTTGTCGTCGTTTGGCAGCTCCGGAAAAGGGATAAACCTCAATTCTACCTCCATTCTATCTCCTCCAAAGAAAGGGTCGTCCAGCACTAACACCCCACAGCTCAAATTCACCCAGAACATCCTCCCACCGTCCTCGAAACACAAGTCCGCCTTCCACAGGTAAGGACCCCTCCTCCTGACTTCCTTGCAAAAAGCCGGCAGCCTTTCCCATTCTCCTATATCGGACCGAAACCTGAGCAAACTCGCAGCTTCTTCAAAAGGGTTGTCACTGGTTTGGAGTTCAATGACGACAAGTCTAACGTCATTATATTTTGCGGTGTATTTTACAGCGAGGGCCACGTGGTTTAACCACATGATATCACCGCAATAGGGCAGGAGGGTACGGTGAGTGGTAACCGGGTTAATGAGGACGAGGTGGTGGGCTTGGGTTTGGGTAGAAACGAGGATGAGGCCGTTGCTGGAAGTGATAGTGGACGGTGGTTGAGGGTGAGTCCAGAGACGTGAAAAGCCCATAAGAGTTATTTGGCTTATGTTCGGGGGTTCGGTGAGGGAGAAGGATATTTGTTGGGCTTCTAATGGGCTGAATGGGCCTGATGGGGGTATGATTTGGGCTTCCCGGTTGGTGAGAATCCATGAGGAAGGGTGTGGAGGAGAGAGAGTGAGGTAGAAGGAGAGGAAACGGGGTGAGGTTATGAGGGAATGCCAGTGTTTTGAGATGCATTTGAATCTGTGGAGGGTTTTTGCGGGTAAACGGGTTAGGACATTTACCAACACATTCTCCGGGAATATAGCGGCGTTTGTGTCCATTGCTGCCTTTGATTCCCTTTGTTTTTACTACCCTTCTGTTTTGGTAAAGTTACGGCTAGTTGTTTTTTTTAAGAAAGGGAGGTTAAGCGACGCAATTTGAGTCACTGTGAGAGTGTTGATGAGCTCGTTGTGGTGAATGGAAGGGTGAAGACTAGCTGCGGCCGTTTTTTTTTCCAGGTCTTTTTTGTTTGTCCTTCCAAATGGTAATTAATGTGGATGGGATCATGGGAGGATTGGGATTTGGATCCATCATTTTTGGATTTGATAAAGGTATTTCACTAGGGCCATTATCTTGACCCGTTGAGTTGGCTGTGCACATTGTGGAAGTGTTCAAGGTCGAGTATTTATCACTTTTTGTGCTTTCAAGTTTTGTTCATTTGGAATTTGGATCCTCTCCTTATAAGAAAATCACTTGCAAGTTGCAATGCAAGTGTAGTAAAGAATATAAAATTTGCTCTAAAAAATGAAACAATGTTAAAATACAATTAAATCTTCAAAAAAAATTGTGTGGACACGTTTTATATATGAGTCTAACTATTATTGACAAAAAAAGGTTGATTAATAACTCCTCGTATATGAAACGAGTTCACAAAATTTTTTGTGTTAAACCTTAGGTCTTGATTACTTAACGAACAATTTTAAGACAATTAGATAGAGTAATTGCAATTACAACTGATTATGAGGGATCCAAACTCAATAACTATAGACCTTTAATTTCAATCTGAGTTCAATTCAATCCTTAATTACAACCCTTGTGTACCTAACAATTGAACTACCAATGATTTAGAATTTTTTTATGGAACTATCAATTTGAGCTCATTACCACAAGCTAACCCAGTCCTTGTTTAATTTATTTTCTTTTGAAGGTGTTATCCAATAAGAAAAAGGGCGAGTTGCTATTGTACCCATGCTGCTACTCAAACCATGATCTAAACCCTAAAGTCCTAGAACGAAGACCACAAGGCGCCAAAGCTAGAGCCTAGAAAGCATGTCGAAACTGCAATGGCATTGTATATATCAAGGACCATTATACAAAAGTTGAATCCATTGCGATCACTAAAGCATACAATCTTAAGCAAGCCATACAATAATTTAAGCAACATAACTTCCTTAACATTGGTAAACATTAGCCTCTAACAAAGATAATGTCGTAATGGACAGTCAAAATAAGCCAAAGTTCGATGTACGTGTTACATGGATTATGGCTAAATTAGACTAGACAACTTAATTTCGATGGACAATTCTGCCACTGTGGTGCAGCAAATAGCTGGCCATCTTTTAACTTTATCCTTCTTCGGTTCTTCCTGGATGAGAGTCAACCCGCAAGTCCAATATTCTCAATTTTATAAGATGACTTTTCCACAGCCGCGTCACATACACACAACTACAGTTCAAAACTGGAAGCAAAGGTTGAATGAAAGATAAAGAAGTAAAACTAGATGAAACAATACGGTTCACATAGATATACTTCAAACAAAGTTGTAGCAGCAAATAGCTGGCCATCAGAAGGTTTTATGATAGGAAAAAGGCAAGGGGCGTGGTTTGTGTGTCACTAGGTCGGTAAGGCCGTAGGAAGGTGAGCTACGTGAGGCCGAATTCACATAATAAATCGACAACATGAACACAAATGAAATCTTAAATTGCGTATAGGAACAAAACGAACCACTTCTATTCTCAGAGCTGAGGTATATAAATGTCAGAGTCCACAGTCATCTTCTACTATGAGAGCTTTCTGTACATAAATATGAGAATGATCAGAAAGGTTGCCAAACTAACGCAACTACTTTGTCAGCTTCCTCACTTTTAGATCTCTACTCAAGATGGAAGATGGTGCACTAATAATACAACAACAACAATCCCATCATAATCCCAACAACAGTAACAATCCTCTTTGTTTGTATATCTTGAAGTCAGATGGAACCGTACGACACTTTGAGTAATAAATTTTAGATATTGATCTGGTAGTGGGCTAGTGACGACGAAGAAAGAAATGATGGAGGATACTATTACAAAGGTATTCACTTGCAAGTATAGAAAAGTACAGAAAAGGTCGGTTGGTGTTTTGATGTTTCAGTATGTATAATATTATATTATAATATATAATATAATTACCTATAAACGTAAACCAACCGCTTAGTTCTACGTTAACTCATTCATTTTCATCCTTCTCTTTATTTGTATACCGTGAAGTCAGATGGACCCGTAGGACACTTACGGTAATAAATTATTTTAGATATTGATCTTGTAGTGGGCTAGTGATGACGAAGAAGGAAATGATGGAGGATCATATTACAAAGGTATTCACCACCACGAATTATTATCAAGAAGTGGGAAAATAGCTTCATTACTACGTGGGTACAATAATGTTTCGATGGACACCGAATTTCCTAGACTTTTGCGTCGTACAAATAGGATGAGTGGTAATATATAAGTAGATATGAAGACGTTAAGTACAATGTCTCAAGGTCGATTTTTATGATCAAGGTGAAGTTGCGGGTACGTGGCAATATCATTTGTATGATCAAGATCGTATGGATGAATTAACCAATGAGATTGGCATCACATTTGGATATGTACCAATTGAAAGCATCCCTCTAGGTGTTTTTGGATTTGGATTTGGTCAATTGTTGAAGTGTTTCTATGGGGAAGTCAAATGAATCACTTTTCATGCATGGACTCTATGACATAGCTCATTTGATCACGATTATCACTGGAAATCATTTGCCATCTTCTTTAGACGAGTTTACTCAACTGATCGGCATTCACTTTGGGAGAGTGTATGACCTAAAATGGATGGCATGTCCTGCTGACTCGGAAAATTTTACGGTATAATACAAAAAAATTGACTTTTCTAATCAGACGATTTCAGAGATCGAGAGATTCTTAGATTACAAAAACTTAGCAGATACTATTTGAATTACAAGAGAGGAAGAAAGCTCCCACCAAGCTGGTTTAGATAGTTTGTTGACAGCCAATAGATTTCCGAGTTAGGCGGCTTTAATCGTACACTTCTCTCCAACTTAAGTGACATTGAAGGGTATTTGCATGGAATTTTATCTCATCGCATACATTTATGTCAACCACAAGTTGGTCATGCACACTTATACTCTAGAATGACCTCTTCACGCACAGTAGGTCTACCTAGGATCAACAGTTATCGTCCCCAACATTTTGTAGCTATTAGATATCATTTTCCCATTCTCATTCCTATGAGATGATTATATAAACATCAAATTATCTATGATTGTGATCCCATCTCTATGTATATAGTTCAACAAAAAGAAATTCATTTATATTTCAAAATGTTTAATTAGTACTATTTAATTTAATCTTGGACAATAAAAGGACAATGCTTACTTTATGCTTTCTCATCTCACAGCCAAATTTGTTGAATCCAATCCAACAAATATTGCAATAAAATCAACATAACCAATTGTATTCTCGGTATATAGATGATAGTTAAGGAGTACTAAATGAAACCCATGTTACAGCCCACCCCCGCTTCCAAACCAAATAAAATAGCCCATGATGAACTCTGACATTTACAACCCACTATTTAGCTCTCTCACTCCAACATGTTTCGGCATACGCTAGTCAATGCACTAGCTCACCTCCAACACCCTCACTAATTCACCTTGAATCGTCGCACGAGAGTAATAAAACACGCAATTAAGAAGAAATGCTCCAATTTAGGATATTTATGAGAATAAAGAGAAAAAAAACTGGTAAGCATTTTAATGTATGTCCATTTTCTCACTATTTTATTCTATTATATTGATTTTAGTGAGTACTTATTTTAGTATGAATAGTTAACAATTTCGGTTAATGTATGGGGGTCTCCGCTTGGACTTATTAGTATTATATTGGCTAGTGCAAGTCCAATATGAAATAGGCGCAACTAGTCTAACCCTAACCCACAAGAAAACTCACCTCACACACAACACCCTATAAATACCAATAAGGAGGCTACAAAGAAGGAAGTCTTCCACTCTCTCTCTAACTCCCCACTCTCTCTCTATTTTCCCTTATCTCACCTCCTCTCTTCCACACTTATATACATACATGTTCCTTACTTGGGCGTCGGAGGCTCCGTCCCGGGTACACCCCTCGGGCCCAGAGTTGGTTTTGCAGGTCAAAGACGGCCCTTGACGCTGACTCAAGCTAGAAGGCGGCTTTCCTACCCATAAGGCGGCTTTTCCTGCAAAGAAGGCGGCGTATCCCAACCCAGAAGGCGGCTTTGCCCAGCACCGTCCGAGTACCCGGAAACAGTTAACATTTTAAGTGAATGTGTGATTATTTCATGCCTTACAGGTATAAAGAGATTTCTCATGAAGGTACTAAGTGAGTCATTCTGGAAACAGTCTCCCGACTTTTCAAATCGGGGTAAGGCTGCGTACATCAGGCTCCCTCAATACCCTATCTGAGATGTATTATGATGGGATTGTTGTTGTTGTTGTTAGGTAAATTATTTTCAATTGTTGTACGAAATACCCGTCTTATCTTCAATTGATTTTGTTGATGTCATTAATTTTTTAGTGATGGATTTGTTATGGCTAGTCATTGTTTTCATTTGACTTTGGCTTTGCTTGATACTTGATATTGATAGTGGACCCATATGGCTATGTTAAGAATAGTTTTGGATGATTTGCATGGGGTTGTATATTGGTGACCCATAGTGATACCTTATATCCTACCTTGTCATTTTTGTTTTATTTTAGGAATCATTCTTGACCTTATAGGTCCTCTTTGGGAAATGTTGGGAATAGTGGATAGTAGAAGCAGTACATATAGCATATTAATGTGAGAGAGAAAAAAACGAAAATAGTATGTTCAATAACCGATTGATATTAGTGAGAAAAAGACAAAATATGCTAAACTAGTAGATAAGATAATGATACCAAACAGGGTCATAATATAAATACTAACACCATTGGTTCGTAACATTATTAGCATTCTTATATGTTCATATAAGATCCCTAACTCTATCAACTTATGTATGTGTATTCTTGTTCTTTTTACTTCACATTATAGTTGCGCCTCCTTTATAATATTTTGGTTAATTTGAATTGATTTATATATTTCTACTCACCAATTGGTATATTACGGAGATGTTCTATGGCAACTTTTCCACAGATCGCTATCATCCAAAGATCGTCTTGACTCTCGTAAAATAATTCAGTATGAACCGTGCGCTACTTGTGGCTCGGCTTTAGAGACTTTTTCACATATTTTCTCCTATTGTGTAGATAGCACAAAAGTATGGCAACTAGCCCTTGATCAAGGTTGGATCCATTCGCCAATACCTTTTCAGAATATCTTCATCTGTATCCAAGCTCTTAAAGATGAAGAATCCATTCATTCACCTGAATTTGTTAAATCAATGTATCTCTTATGGAGCATTTGGATAGGAAGGAACGATAAACTCTTTGAATGGAATACATTCAATCACATGGGAATCTTCCTTGAAAGCTACAAGAAGCTTTTATGAATGAAAGTATCGAGAAACTCTTGATATTAAATATCATACCGCTTTTTCCACTAACAATCACAAAACAAAAACCTGCAGGTACATCACTTGGCGCCCCGCATAAATGGGATGATCAAACTTAACTTCGATGGATCCCTCAGGAATAACATTGCAAGCACAGGATACATCCTAAGACATGAGAATGGCGCTTAATTATAGCGGGAGGTCATAGAATTGGCGCAACTTCAATTCTTGTTGCAGAAGCTCTAGCCATGCGTGACGGCATTCGGAGAGCAAGAGATATGGGTTATAATAGACTGTGGATAGAGGGAGACAATCTCACAGTTATCAATGCAGTCCTCAGGAACCAGCGACACCGTGGACGATAAAGAGTTTAATTCAAGATATTACCGAGCTACTTGATTCTTTCTTGGAGTACAAGGTTTAACACATCTATCGGAAAGTTAATCGAGTAGCAGATTGTATGGCAAATTTGGGCCAACAAGTACAAGATGAAGTCATATCTATGGGATAGATCGTGGTCTAGGAAGTTAGATGGTATTCTATTACCCAACAAATAGGAGAATCCCTCGAGAGGAGGGCCTCCTAATTCTCTCATTCCTTAC
>ONZK01000073.1:15510-28061 GCA_900322385.1 Pharnaceum exiguum | reverse complement strand
GAATGTCTACTCTGTTTGAACCTGTTTTATCTTGTCGTTGTTGGGGTAACCAATAACCTAGCAGGAGGTATGTGATGATGTTGTTATTATTATGGTCTGTGACAGTTTGATATGGAGTCGATCGGTGGCTCTTCTATGGAGATTTCGCGGCAGTTTTCAGCAGACCAATACTGTTGTCATTTGTATATATTTTGTTCTTCCCGGTAGTTTTTAATGAACTGTGCTGCTGTCAAAAAAAAAAAAAACTGAACTGTGCAAGCAGACGTTATGGACTTCATTTACCAAATTGTGGTGGCATAAAGTGACTGCCACTCAGAGATTTTTCGAATGTCATTTTGCGCATGTTTTGTTCATATTATAGATGGAGTAATAAGGGAGAATTGTTCTTGTATGGCTTCTTTGTTTTTGGATTTGTATAGCAGCAGTGCTCCAACAACTATGAAAGGATGGAAAGACACCTAGAGGTTGCTGTTCAGGGTGAAGCATGAATTAGTTGGCTGTCTAGTTCCGATCATTCTAGTTCTTCAATATCCACTTTTTACTGTAACATTTTCTCAGTCATTTAACTAAGCGAGATGGGTTTGAGTATTTACACTGCTTCCTTTATGTGGGTCTCTTTGGTCTTTTCTTTTCTTATTGAATTGTTATATATGTGCAGTCTTCGTTGCTATGTGACTGACTGAGTGCTATGTACTCTATTGTCTTAATTGCAGTCATAATGCAAGGGCCAAAAACTTCTCCAGTTGATTTGACTTGCAAGGACAAGTTTTTGGTCCAAAGCACAATTGTTCCTGCTGGAACTGGGGATGAAGACATAACATCTGAAATGGTGAGCATTGCCTTGATTAAGACCTTTTCATGTATCTTCTGGCATAGAAGCCTCATTTAATCTAGCCTGAATTTTATTCTGTAGTTTGCCAAAGACAGTGGAAGATACATTGAGGAGAGCAAATTGAGAGTGTTTCTTGTTATCCCATCTCCTTCCCCAGAACCACCCCCCTTTAATGGCACGCTCAAGCAGGTAACATTCTGTGAAACAAGTTATCCTATGGAGTTCATGCAATCATGCACCTTCTCCCATTTGGCAAAGTTTTCCTAATCTGTGGCGGACAGGTTGACGAGCATGTGGAACCCAAATTTGTCAGCATTGAGGATTTGAAGCCCGTGAAGACTGAAGAGGTTGATGTAATTTCAGACCTGAAATTAGAACCAATCAAGACTGTTCAATTTGAAGCACCTTTAGCTCTTGAGCCCACTGTAGTGGAGGACTTTAAGCCAGTACATAACAACATTGTAGATCCAATTACAGTAAAGAGCGAGGAAACAAAAACAATGGCGCCGAGAATTCAAATGGCTGACGATGACCATAAGCTACTCAAAGATGTTGAAGAAATGAAATTTAAACTACATGAACTCGAGTCCAAGCTGGGGAAGGTCAGTTTATTTTGTATCAGACTGTCAGCAGTCCGACTGTCTTGTTTTTCTACCTATTTCCTTTTCCTTTTTGTTTTATCCCTGAGAACTATTCTGTCACATGCTGAATTGCTGACTTACTTCTAAGACTGTCCAGGAAGGGACTTAAGTGGTTCACCCTCCTTGAATTCCTTAAGTTCGTTGCGTAACCAGAATTCATTTCACTTAGTTATTTTGACGAATCCCCATTGAACTTTGCTGTGTTTTTGTATTATATATTTATATTCATTACACTCGTTTTCTCCTGCATTATTTTGTATTGGGTTCCCTTCAAGAAATTAGTTGGAAGTAATGCTGTGAGTAAACTTCCTCTTTTGCTAGAGAGGGTATGTTAATTTGCAAATTTCTCTCAATGGGTTTTGAGTCCTTTATGTAAGGAGGATGCGTGGTGCTTATGCTAGGAAAATTAGTTTATTTCCGGTACTTATCTTAGTAAAGCTGCGGGAAGTCAATACTTCGCACAGGGTCGCTCTCGGAAACAGCCTCTCTGTTTTATAAAAACAGGGGAAAGGCTGTGTACATCTTGACCGCTCAGACATCCATGGAACTAAATGGGTTGTTGGTATGTAATTTTAATACCTACTGAAAATAAATTCCAAGTTCTTATAGCTACACTGTATGAAAGTCAGTTTGCTTGTGAAGAATTTAGCAATGGTAATTACATTCTCTGCTGTTGATTTTTTATTCACTCACGGCCCATCATAGCAGCCGCTTGTTCGTGTTCTATTCTGAAAAGTATGGAGTGAATTTCTTGTGCAAAAAGACAATTGCCTGTCATGTTATCTTGGGTCGGTTAGGTCATCTAAATTTCTCTATGTAGTCATCTACATAACTGAGATGTTTTTGTGAACTTGACAGGCTGAAGGAACGATTACTAAGCTGACAGAAGAGAGGAGGCTGGCTGTTCAGGACAGGGAGTCACTACAACAAGAATTGGTAATTTCAAGAAAGACTTTTCCATAATATTATTCTTTATATTTTTTTGGATTTTTTTTGAAGGGTTGAAACTCAAATCAGTCTGCAATTGGAGACAAGTGACTGTATATTTGAGCTGCTATGCAGTGATGTCTATGTGTCTGAATTTGTGCTCAAATGATAATTACAGACCAGGACCACTGCTTTTACAGCCAGAACTCTGTTTGCATAGTTGTGTTATAGTTTAAGCTGGATTGTAACATCATAAATTATGACAATCCTCCTTTATGTGACCTGGCCGAGGATAGTTTTTGAGTAGGTTGAAGTTCTAAAGTCTTTCGGTTGGTTGTTCCTGCTGTTGACTTCTGTAGCAATCTATGTTGGTGGTGAGGTCATTATGGATTTTCATTCATATGCTCAGTATGTGAAACGAAATCAAGCATGTGGAAGTCAAGGAATTAATTAAAACCCTGAAAATAACAAACTGATAACTGTTGAACCTTATTTTTGGTTACTGTTGAAGTATTGTTGATGTTTAGTAGGAAACCGACAAAGTTGACATGTGCTGCTGAATTGATCTGTTATCTATTATGCTACTCACAGTTCTATAACTAAAATGCTTTTTACATGTGCGCAGGGTTTTCTGAGAAGGAGAAAAGTAGAGAGGAAAGTGCAAGATGGCTTCCCACTGCTGTTTGTCTGCATGGTAGCACTCATTAGTCTGGTCGTTGGATATGGATTTCATCCCTGATAAGAAAAAGTCGAGGCAAATCAGATGTGCAGAGCCAAACACTCGAACACAGGGTATAGATGAGAATTCACTTGTTAGCCTAGCGCCCTACCTGCAGGAATTGCGATGACTTTGGATTCTTATAGCTATGGTAAGAGCTAGTGTGTATAGTTTAGCTCTGAGAGTGGTTATATTTCGTGTAAATGACAGTACAAAAACTCCTCTTAGTTGGGCGAACGCCTGAAGAAAGTGAAGAATAAGTCTGAGTCTGGACGAGATGGAGGACTGTGGTGTGGATACTGTATACAATTATACACGATTTTGTGAGTTTATTGCTATATTAGATGTATGTTCCTGGTATGTACACATCGTCAGTGTTAAAACAGTCTAGGATTTTATTGGTGAGGCATACCCCAGAATATTGTTGAGCCCCTGTTCCCTTTGTCTTGGTGTTCCTGATTTAGTTGAGTAGGGCTTTGCGCAGCTCAATCGTCTTCAAGATGAAGGGAACACGGTTGAAGGCTTCCCTCGGTCTCGTATCCCTTGATTCCACTTTACTTTCTTATGACTGCGGGGAAACTAGAGTCAGAACTATATTACAATATCTGAACAGTTGCTGGTAGAGATCACTCCCTCCATTACTTCATTCGATTAGAGAACGAAGATCACAGGCACATCAGGCTTCGAAGCGTCCACCAAACGAAGAGAAGCTTCAATGTCTAGCAGTAGTAATTAAAAAGACGTTTCAGCTGTGAACTTACAATTGAGCAATACTGAACTAATACTCCTTTTTTTTTTGTCCTTCTAAAGTTTGCACTTGATTTATAGATAATTTTTTTTTTAAACTTATTTAAGACCCTGAACTTCATATTATTGTTTCAGAATTTATATCCATACCCCTCACTTTCATATTGCCATTACCAACATCTTTTAACAACATAAAATAATAGGTGATTGTTAAAATCTCACTTCGTAGTTAAGAAGAGAGAGTTGCTCAAGTGGGAGAGAGCACACCTTCAACCCTTAAGGTTGGGGGCTCGATTTTTATCGGCCTCAATGCCTCCCTTTACACTAAAAAAAAATCTCACTTCGTAGCTGAAAAAATAAAAACGATCCATTCACTTATGGACAGGAGTACTTCCACTTACGATTCCCGTGTTTTTTACACCCATACTAGAATTTTATATTTATCATATCTAAAGTCTAACTATGTTCAATTGTTCATCCTACTAGACTTAATATATACAGTAGTTCGTATAAATTAAATGCCAACATGGGAACATAAAAATTATTATTGAGACTCACAATGAACATTATTGATATCGACTATTCGCCTAGCACTCCTTACAAGTTACAATTGCCAAAACCGTGGCGGACTAGCGTTTCACTTCATCTCAAATCCTGATAAAACAAAATTACAGAATATAGCTAGAGCTAAGCTATATCAAAAAGAATACATTGGACCACGATCCCGTGCAGTCCCAGCGATAATTCAATGTGCACTGGGACTTGGCAAACCTACATATTAACAGATAATAATATGGTACAACATTCACCCACCATAGACTCCCCAAAAATTGTCATCTGCATTCTTCATTGACGCTATTCCAACATCTCCACCACACCCCGTTTGAGTAAAAACACTAGAGCTCTCTCTATGTCCTGTCTAACATGTTGACGGTGCTCTGTTCCGTAGGCGAACCTGGGACATAAGGAACAAAGCCACGCCCACCAAATACAGGCCGCATGAAAGCATTATCAAACTTGCGCCAGTAGTAGTGGACGGTATGAGTGGGTGCATTTAGCAGCATCCGGAGGCTGCTGGGTCGGCCAATGACTCGGTCAGTGCTGCCTTGATGGTTGCCCAGATCAGTCTCCGAATCTTGTTGGCTCCCGAGGAGAGGAATAGTAAAGGATTTTGGACTTATCATATCCGTCGATACTGTACTGGCACTAGTGAAGTGTTTTGGATGATGAGGTAGCAAATACATTATCAGGGGTTTTGTCAATAATCCGAATACCTGCAACAACACAAACAACCATTAAACCCAATTTGAAAGTCTAAATTTGTGTTAAATGAAGTCTTGAGGCATCTGAGGACAAAGTCAGCCTGTTCTGGACAAGTACTAGATGAAAATCAGTAGATCAACAATGTGAACATTAGTTCCATGCTCAAAAAGTACAATAGGCCCACAGAACAGTTAAGAGATAAATTAGTTTTAGCAATATAATTCTCTCATTTCTGATAAGCATAATTTCTCGTAGGAACCAACTAAGTACTCATTCTCCGAAAAAGAAATAGAAGAGAACACAAAACTAAAAAATCTAGTTGAATCTATCACTCTTCTAAACAGCAAACAGGAATGACTAATAGGACGAGATAAAATCATTCACAACAGCCGACTTAACTCCAAATCTGAGGAAAGGAAAGAACAACGGTGAAAACAGCAATTAGCGGTCAGAACGTGTCACAAATATCCTTATAGCTTACCACTGTGCTGACGAGGACAACAGTTATCGTACTAGTGATCATAATCGCATTAGACCGCAATTGTGTATGCCCTCCTCTAGTGAACTGCATGAGCAAGTCAACAAGTGAACAGTTTTGCATCAGAGAATAGGTTGTTTAATTATTAATCCATATGTTAGTGTTACACGAAGATACAACATACAGTGTACCGGCACAACACAATGTTTACCTGATTATAAGCCAGTGCCATAGACACAGCACCTCTCATGAGACCGGCCCACCATATAACTATCTATATAAAAAAAAAACTCCATCACAACAACATATGTAAGGAACAAGAGAAAAATAAATAAATTGAGTGGGAGGACAGCTACCTGCATCTTGAAATTGATTTTGTCACTATCAGATTTCTTCACCAAGTTCATCAATGCGGATAAGGGGAAAACAAACGCTGCTCGTCCAAGCATAACTAGCCCGAGTAGAATGGAACTCACAGCAACAGATGTTCCAGGACTACAAAATTAAAACCAGACAAGAGGTTCAAGATGAGTACAAAACTGAATTGTTGAGTTCCAATATGGAAATCAACCACCAGGAAGATATGAAAAAAAAAATCATGTGAGCTTACATCAATAATGTGACTAACCTTCAAAAAAAAAGTGAGTAAAAGTTGTGGATGATCTTACCTATCACTTACAAATCTCCACTTTTCTATGTCCAGTGCGTCCATACCGACGTATAGAAAGATGAAAGTTTCAGCAACAAAAGATAAAGTAGCAAAAGCGTGCCTGACAATAGTATAACCAATTATAATAGTTAGGAGACCTTATACCAGGGCACCATGAGGATGGGCATACGGGGCTCTCTATTTGAAAGTGAAAGAACGTACTTGGTGGTCACTCTTGAGCTCTCAGTCACATTGTGCCATGTGTAATGAGACATTACAATCCCACAGAAAAACACAGTGAGAATACCACTAAGGTTTAACAGCTGCAACAAAAGAAATAGTAGGCGTTTAGAGGAAATAGGGGTACAAAAAACCTGTGTGCAGCAGGCATAAACTGCACAATGCAAGACTCTAAAGATACAATTAGGAGGTAAAGAGATAAAATGCATTTTAAAGAAAGGGCAGAAAGTCAGAAACTCACTTCTGCAAGCATGTAAGACATATATGCCATAAGCATCATAAGGGCAACCTCACGATCAGTGGAGTGCCTGAAATTTCAGAGAAACGTTAGAAAAATCAATAGCAACAATTTATTTTATGAAAACTTTTTAAGGGAAATGTGACAAGCATGTCATATGGATAGATTTATCACTCATACGCATGAGATACACAATCCAAGAATACAGGATATTTTCCCTTTATTACATACAAACATGAGTCAGCACAAGGAGTTGCATTCCACTTTGGTTAACCGAATTCAAGGGCAGTCAGCAATAGAGTATTCATCTTTCTCTTAAAGAAGGTGTTCAATATTATCTGATCATATGGAGGACAAGATACCGGGTGGATATCAGCAAATACATCTTAATGAGTTGATGTTTGAAAACCTGACTGATTGTTTAATTAAGTAAGAATGACTAGAGAGAGGATTTACCAATGCAGATGCACATATACACATTGCAAACACATTACTCCTCATAAAAAGATCAAACGTGTAGTCTAGTTATCACCCTCCTTACATAGAATATGTACATGCATTACGATTGCAAACCAAAGCAGAAGTTACGGTGAAAGTTGTATGGATCAGGTGCAGACGATGCTGATAAATTCAAGATTCAGCCACCAAAAAATTTAATAAAAATAAAATAAAATAAATCAAACTGCTTGTAGCCCTAAAGAAGCACCACTTTAAACGATAGGTAGTAAAAGATATTCACATATCGCATCCAATGAACTATTTGGCTGAAGATTATCAAACATTAACTAGATTTGAAGAATCAAACATTAAAATGATGAACTACTCCAGAAGAACAAAAATCAGTAGATTGACTTCCAAACACTCCAAATTAAAATCTGTGATTTTAAATCAGACTTACCTCCCAAAGTACAATTTTTTGATAATGTATGCACTAAGCAAACCACACTGCAAAAAAGGAAAAAGAATCATTAATAAGATTCCAGATAATAAAGCTTAGTCTGCAAATGCCAAAGACATATAACAAGAAGCACACAAAAGGACCCAGTATATGCTTACCATTGCTCCCAGCAGTGTACTCGCGAAAAATAAATACAGGAAGTTTCCGGCAAATTTGAAAGCAATTCTGTGATCAATACGTGATAGGTCAAAATTTTGAATTGCGTTGAAGAGCACCACCGATGTAGCATCATTAACCACACCCTCCCCGAACACCAGACTGTAGAGCAGAGGGGTTTCGTCTTGATTAAGCACCTGCTCCATCAGAGGCAACTATTAAGGAGTGTTCTTATCCGGTCTTTGCTTTCATATTGTTCCATAGTTTAAAGTACTCACCTGCAATGTGCAAACAGAATCGGTTGCAGCGAATATCGCACCAATAGCTGGAAGCAATAGTGGAAACAGTTAATATGCCAAGCAAAGACCAAAAAAAAAAGAGACTAAGGTAGGAAATAAGCTGTAGTAGTGTTACAACCTAAAACATGGGGAACTACTAATCAATTCCACCCTCCGTATTATTCGTTATAACAAATGAGATGAAAAATATAAATAAATGAGGAAAAGAAGAATATAAGGAGGAAGAAATAAATACCAAGAAAATCACTCAAGTCCAGAGTGCCAATATCCAACTTCTTAAAGAACTGCATAGCTCCTACATCAAAAATCAGTTTATGTTATTGAGCTACAATCTCGGTAATAGTCTCCCCACCATATAATCAAGTTAGCCAGCTTCAAGGGCGCACAGCCAGGCTTTCAGTAGTCCAACTTCTGTTTGACATACCTAACGATATGATGGTAAAAGATATCAATGTACCAACTGCTCCAAACACCACGATCGTAATAAAATTACGGAAGAACTGTTTTTTCTTTACTTGAAACCTGGAGAAGAGAGGAGGGCAACCATATTGTTAACTGAATTCAGATTGAAATGCTGCACAAGGACCAGAATGCTACAAGCCAAAGCAAAAGGGTATAAACAGAACGGCTTTTCTTTATTTATCCTTGAGATTTTTTTTAGAGATAGCATGTTTAAAAGGGGACAAGTAACTGCTAAATCTGACACCAGAAAATTGTTGACACGGATAAGCAACGTGTAACTTTAATAGATCCACCAGCTCACACGGTGGAGGTTAGAACTTCGAGTTGCAAGCTTGAACTAAGGATGGGCAAGTAGTATTAGCAACCGGTTTTAGCAATGTAAAATGACTTTCATAATCAAACTGAAGGAGAGCTTGCTAAAGTTAGGAAGCCCGAGATTATCCGAGCAACACAACTTAAAAGCCGGAGTTGGTTCAAATAGTCAAATAACATAACATCACACTAACAATTTCCCACTGGTTGAAAGCAAAGGGTCTGACTGTGATATCAGAAGCTCAAACCACAGAAGGGTCCACCAGCATTCCAGGTTACTATTCTGCTCGGATTCTAAATGTTCAATTCACAATATCCATCAATTAATGCACAGCTGAAATGAAATACTCCATCTCCCAACTTCCAAGCAGACAGCTATTACTTCCACCCCCAAAACCAAGTACATCAAATAAGCTTCAATCAGGTCTGTTCGACCAAAGACTCGCGAACAACCACTGAACATTACCCAATCAAAAACTATTATTACCACCACAAAAATCAAACAAATCCAAGACCAAACTCAACTTACCCAGCATTGAATATGATAGGGGGAAGGAGATATATGAAGAAAAGATCTTCACTAAAGACCAACAGATGCGAGCTCTTTCCACCACTAATCAGAAGAATCACAATCCCTGTGGCCAAACCCTGCAAACCAAACAAACACAAAATCGTTCGATATCCCAACTCCAACAGAAAAACTCAAGTTTTCAGACAAAAATAAACAAGAGCACAAACCGACTTACGATAGCCAACGCTGTGATAGACTCATTCATCCACCGATTTTCCTCAAGAAGGTGACCGATAATAATGCACGCACAAAGCAACGCCACAAACAGGTTCATCGAGACCACTGAACCATGATCTGAAGTGGACAGGTTTTGCAGCTTGTTGCCTAAAATCGAGCTCAAATCCAGTCCCATCATTACTGCCCTTTCTTCTCAGACTAAGCACACAGCTATTTTTACGATTTACAAGAATATCAACAGTCTCAGAAAGATTCGAGCTTTATTAAATTTGATGTTGTAGCTTGCTGCGAAATCTATGTCTCCGGATTGTCCACCTCAAAACCCGAGGAAACTCATAAGCCATACAAACTCTGCATCATTCAGATTCAATCACCATCAACTATTCAACTTATAAATCCCTCAATTATGCAGTCAAAGATTTAATCTTTATTTTCAAACTCATCATTGTCAACTCATAAAACTAAAGCAACCACAAGACGTAAATACTTCCACTCAAGCTAATTCCGAAATTCCCAGAAAAATCAGTACTATATCTGTCTCAAAGTAATTCAAGTTAAACTATAAACATTACAGAATTAATAATTAACATTTTTATTCTTTTCAACAACTAATTGACACCTGTCATGCTGTCAAACCAATCAAGCTAACCCCTTATCATAATTTCCATAAAACGAAATTAAGGTAATTAAGCCAAGATTATATATCATGCTTATGTACCATATTTGAATTTCATATCAGTCCATATACATGAATATCATGACAAGTCAGATAATACCAAATGGGTATTTTTTTTTTAAAGATGAGAATTAGGAAATATAATAATGCTAGCACAGATCACGATAAAGCTGAAAAAAGAAAATTGATATTCTTCCTTAAAACTAAAGCACAGAAGAGAATATACTCTGCAATTACCAAAAAAACAAAGCATAGGTACGTACCAATGGGTTTCCGAGGGAAATGAACGAGGAGACATACATATAGCATAATCAGAATTATGCAGTACGTAATGTTTTATTTTTATTATTTTCTGCTGCTGGGTATTTTGTGAAATGACAAAAAGGCGAAACCTTTGACAGAATAACGTAGCGTAATATTATATAATGGGTGGGAAATGAATTGAAAAGAAATGAGAAAGAAAGGAGGAGAAAAATCTGGAAGAAGAGAGAAAATCGTGGGCACACAGAATAAAAAGGAGAAATGATTATGATGATGACCAAAAAGAGATGATCTTTTGAAAATGAGAAGAAATGAGGGGAGGAGAGGGGAGAGAATGGGGTCGAGGAGCAAAAAGGAGAGGCGTGTAGCGCGGGGAATCACGGAGGGAACCAAACTACTGTAGAGTTTAAGAGAGTTCTGTTTCTGTTTCTGTTTCTGTTACTTAGTACTGAGTCTACTGAGTATAAACGTAAATGTACTTACTGTTATAAATGATGACCGAGTAAAGTACGAAATAAGTTGAGTGCCCGTGATTTGCCTTTTAGCGTTTTGGTAGGGGCCCATCATCATGCATGTCTGTCAATGTGGATGGATCGTCAGCGTCAGATGGTCAGATGGATCTAACATCTTTAATAAGTGATGATAGATGATCAGTACTGATGATTTGTATTTATTGTCAAGTGAGCTTGATCTGAACACAAGGAGATCAGGAGTGGGATGCCAAGTGCTAGGCTTTCATTGTATGTTTTCAATTGCTTTGTTACTTTGGTTGTACTTATCAATTAAATTATCACGTGTTATCGATGTGTACAGTTGTACATTCTCATCAGGTACTCTATCATGTAGTGGCATTTGTGTGTGGGTTGTGTACTATTTGGTGTTTAGGATCATCTCAAATGCTACAAGTTTTTGTAATTGTCTACTACGGTTTTAACTTTACATTGGCTCTTTTCTCTCCTCCTTATCATCTTATACAGGTATTAGGAAGTGTACGGAGTAGCTAGACATGTTACGAACTTACCCTATATCCAAATACTGTATTAGTTACGATAAGATCTCCTCCGAATCGTAACTATTAAGATCTTCTCCGAATGAGAACAGAATTTTGCTCAAGTGGTATAGAGTATATTTTCAACCTTAAGGTCAGATTCGATTCTCACCAGCCACAAGCCCACAATGCCTCCCTATACACCCAAAACAACAAAAAGATCTCCTCCGAATTAAACCTTCCTTTTTTTTTTCCATACCGGATTAAAACTTTCATTGCAAGAGAAGTGGAGAATAAGGTTGTGTTTTGTTCATATATGTTAGTGTAAGTTTAGTATTTTTCAATTTGATTCAGTTTTAGTTGCATCCATTTATTTAAAGTTAAACTCCTTTTTTTTTTCAAGTTAAGTTTAATTTCAATTTAGACTCTTACAAATAAACAAAACATATCCTCTTAGAGGGATAGGCTATTTATTTTTTCGATTTCTTTCAATTTTCTCAACCTCCCTCCAACCATCCATACTTTCAAATCATACTTCAAAACCTCTACCCCAACTAAACACTAGTTTATGAGTTGACATAACCCAACCCAACCCAAACCCGTGCCCCTAAAACCCCTGAACCAATAATTATGTTTTTTTTGTTGTCCTTCTCTCCTCAAACACCTAGCAATTGCTAATTTTGACATAGAAAATTGAGAAACGGGGATTGTGATATTGTAACGCGTACTGTATTAGCTCATGAGTGTTTTTATTTTCATTTTGAAACAATCGCGTGGATAACTTAAATATGAGATAGATTGATGTTGTAACACCCCTCCCTTTGCGGCGGAGGTCACCTTACAGTCATACTCTTGGGACTGGCCCCACAGACCACCACATTTCCTTCAAGCGGGCTTTGTCTATTACTTGTTTGGGATTTGAAGTTGTGAGGCGCGCATGGCTATCTTGTAATAGTTAATAGACGCTTAGACAACTTAGTTAATAAAAGGGGAAAGACTTGTTTTGGTCTTACAGTTT
>ONZK01000072.1:52524-62950 GCA_900322385.1 Pharnaceum exiguum | reverse complement strand
ATGTACGCAGCCTTACCCCGATTTGAAAATCGGGAGACTGTTTCCAGAATGACCCACTTAGTACCTGTATGAGAAATCTCGTATAACCTGCAATGAAGAATCGTTAACAACCAATGTACCAAATATCTCATAACTGCTAAATACTAGTCAAAACTTCTAACCGCTAACTGCTAACTGTTAATGCTAACTGCTATCTCCCAAACAAGGCCTAAGCAAAATAGCCGAAGTGTTGAACCACTACACCAAGTCACCAACCCAACTTGATAAAAAAAAAAAACTCTAAATTTTAATGCCCGAGTGACTTCACAAGGCATAACATCTGACTTTTTTTAGGGTAACAAAGAGGCTTACAATAATATGGAGTTATTGACTATGAAGGTTTGTGGATGGTTTGCACGTTGCAGTATGCAGGTTTGATCCTCTTTTTTTGTAGTATTTTGAAGTATGGGCATATTGAAGACCCGGAGTTCTGCCAGCTTGCAGAAGTGGAAGACATTGGTTGAGAACTTGAGATGTTGAGCTGGGCTACTGCTTCAGAGCTTACTTCTTGTAAAGCATCAAGCATACGAAGGTGGAACATAATGTCGCTCTTTCAACATTTCTAGGAAATTTGGATGTTGTGGTAAGAATTATTCCAGGTCTTCCATAATACAATACGAACTACAGTTAAAATAACTCCAATAACTTGACATTGTCAAAAACAGATGGCATTGAAACACACTTCATTCGTACAAGTACAACAGCTTTATTTCCCTTCATACAAGATAATCACTCATTGTAATGTAATGTTCATTATAAGACAGCAGCATGTTCGGACTTCTGATCTCATTGAGGGAAAAAAGATCATGAATTTGAATGTACAATTCTCTATATGATATGGACATTAATATTTGCGCAAAAGATTTATCTGAAATTCCATCTTGCTCCGTGGAAAGAATACTGCAAACGAATCAGGAAGCCTTCTCAGCATTTGATGGCAATAACAAGAACAGATTAGAACCCCATCAATGGAAGTACAAGAGCCTCGTTTTTCAAATTGCCACGTCTGCCATTGAGAGTTTTCGCTTCTGTGGTATTTCCTGTACGCTGCAAGATCAAAAATTTGAAACTGATTAGAAATTTGTTCTCTAGCGTTTGAAATGGAAGCAAATCTATCAGAACTCTGAAGCCTGCTGTAACTAATCCTTACACATCCATGTTTCTAACAACTCCTCCGATTAATATGCAGAGCAACTTGGCTAATAAACTGTCTATATAACTAACTACCCATGGAAGTATGGAACACAAAATCAGCAGAATAAAGTGGTGAACTGCAAGACTCACCTTGAGGCACAAGCTTCTACCCGTATCACAGATAGGGTAATCAGATGGGCAACAGTGCTGACCGTCCTTGCAGCAAACAGCAGAATCTGACTCACAACACTTCCAGCTAAGGCACACACCAAGAAATCTTCGCGCACAACAACAAGTTTCTCCTGCTGCACAGTATGACAATAGACTGCACCTTGTTGGTCCGGGAGGAGGTGGAGGTGGCGGATTAGGTTTGGTTTTGATTGGATATGACGCCAGCATGTTGATGCCACAAATCCCCTGAGAATCTTTGGTGTTACGAATCATGTGACTATAGCCATTCATACCCCATTGTTTTCCCCAGGAGTTCTTTATGATCCAGTAATCAACGCCATTTTCTGAACCATAACCTACAATCAATACAGCATGATCTAAAGAAGTTGAACATGGCCCAGAAAAGATCCCCTGCTTGCAAAAACATACCCGAAAGTTATTACTCTCAGAAATCAGAGCTCATCTCTTAAGAAATACAAGGAAAAGAACCAACCTTTGAGTATAGCTGGAATGATCTTTCGCTACCACATATACCTACGCTCACAGGTTGCGCGGCAACTGCTCGTAGAAGCTCTTTTTCATTGCTGGGAGGGACATCAGCATAACCATCAATAGTCACCGCATGTCGTTTCAGCTGCAAGAAACATCTTTTGAGGGTCATAGGGCTCCCGAAATTGAAATATAAATAAATAGATACTAATTCATGGCACATCAATTTAGTGGCATCAATTTCTAATTTTCTATCAAAATTTAACATTGCAACTGTATAACGAGCAACTTGGAAGAAATGTCTTCATAACTGCTATGATCAGTAAGTCCGTAATAGCATCCGTAAGTTTCTGAGAGGGATAGGCAGTGGAAAGTGATCATTCTCAAGGAAACAAGATCCCTCGAGATGCAGGAGCAAGAAGAAAGCATAACCTTCTGCATAGGCAAGAAGCCAGGAGCCTCATCTAAAGCACAACAATTGGTAAACAAAGGAGACATCTAATAAAGGGTTACTGGATAGTCATCTACGCCAGGAGCAAAGAACACAAGCACTGACGATGGGTTAGTTCTCTCAGTTAACTGCCAGGTTTTGGACAGAAGATGAGACACTTGAAACCATCCAACAGAAGTTAATATCAATCTTCAGTTTCAAAATGAACGAAGTGCAATTGCTTGTTTACTTAAGCTGTAACGCTGAACAAGGAGCAATATTTCCACGATATAAATACATCAAAGTATGAATCATTAGAGGGTGGTGTTTCAAGTCTTTCCCCACAGCATTATCTGGAAAGCATCCTATGAATTAGTTGGAAAATCCATAGCTACATTCTGCCGCTACCTGTAGAGCCCAAGAATTCGTATTTGTTTCCCTATTTTCCAAAAGCATGGCAATTATAGCTTGATAAGCTTATGAAATGCTGGACAAATGGTAGTTTAATAAGATTATTCATTCCGCAGGAAATCACCAAGGCAAACCCTACTAGAGATAAGCACCAACAGTCTTCCTTGTAATATTTGACTTCACATAACTAAATGAAAAAAACCCTTAACAATTAAAGTTTGCCTCTCTTCAGTATCATCATCGCAATTGCTCAAAAAAAAATAAATAGCTCAAAGCAGTAAATTCATGGAGAGATTAATTAAAAAGAAAAAGAAATTGATAAGGATGTTTGTTTAACAGTCTCTTCTTAGTACCAAAAAGAGAAATTTCACAAGTATGATGGAAAATGCATGAAGAACACAAGAGATGAAACTCATGAAAGTGTCTCCTACTGTCAACCTCACACATTCAGAGTCTAAAGGTTACATTCTAAATATCTTATCTGTGAAAAATTCATTCAAAAGTCTGTAACCAAAATCACATGGCCTCAAAGCAGAAACCTGCACCACATATATCATATATGCATCAAGCCATCAACAAGCTTTTGTTGCACTTCAAAGTGAGACCACAGAAAGGAAAAACAAAAAGGAAGAAGCACTGAAACCATCAGCATCCAAATGTATGTCAGTAAATCAGCACAGTACAAGAACAATCAGCACACAACAACCATTAGAAGTTTAGAACCTTACCTTGTTCTTATTGCACGTTTTTCGCTGCGCTTGATATGGATAATCTTCCTCAGTGTCTATCCCATGGTTATTTATGATGAACTCGTATGCGTAATCCATGAGGCCGCCATCACAGCCTTCATTGAAGGTCCTATCACAATCAATTAATTCTTGCTCGGAAAGGCTGAGAAGAGAACCTGTAACAATCTTGTTGATGCCTTCAATAGCCCCTGTGGCTGAGAAAGACCAGCAAGCACCTGACCACAAAGCAAGTTTATTTCAGTCCAAAGGCAGAAGTCTTATCAATGATTACTGTATACAAATGGCAACCAAATATTATTTTTTTTTAAGATAAGATGGGTGTCCAGGCAAAGCCTGACTAATCCCTTGGGCCCTGAAGTTAACAATCTGGAAAATCTCCAGTGGGACCGAGGAGACTCGAACTGGAATAAATTTCAGAGGTCTTACAAACTAAGCTACCCAGTTGGGATTGAGAGTTCTATGGAAACCAAAGATGACACAGACTAACAAAAAACTAAAAAAAGCAGAACATACATGAAAGCAGGGAGTAAACGAGGTGAAGACAAACAAAAAAGAGAATTCTTGTGAGATGCAACCAAAAGTTAGACGTAACACAGTTCAGAATTTTGTGATGACATCGGTTCACATAAGAGGAATCCTTCCATAATTTGACCAGGATGACAAGACAAGTTTAACAGAAAGAGTTTTTAAGTGGAAAAAGCAACATTACAGATTAGAAAGCTATACATAAACACCCTGTTGAATGAGCTTTAAGGCTGAACAATAAGCACACCCAACGGAAGGCCTCAACAAATATGAAAAGTTCACTCATTTAATCATATAACCAACTGAGATACGTGTAATGTTCAAATGTTATATTACTCCCAAGGGTAATTAAGACTAAGGTGAGTCAGGCCAAAATATACTAATTTTCCGCTGTATTGACACTCCAATAGATCTTTCTTTCAGAATTGCTAGCTTCTTTTCGGCAGAATAAGGTAGTATAGCTCAGCGTCTGCAATATGTATGAGGATCCAAAGTTCTACTAAATAGGCCTTAAAAACTCAAATTCGTCATACAGCATCACAATGAGAATATAGGATATGCAATTTGGCAGAATAATTAGCTATTCTGCTTCAAGATAGCTACCCGTTAATAATCGTACACCCTCACCTAAGAAAGAGAAAGGGAAAAGAAACAGGAAAATCTAGAGAATGAATAACAATAAAGCTCCAAACAAAGGGCAAAAACCTAAAGATTAGTACCGCTTTGACAAGTAGTTCAACTATAAACAGAACTGATCTAGAAGAGCATCAACTGCATCCTCTAAACGGAAAACTGGAGCACAATAGAAAGCCTCATCTAAAAGAGATCAAAGGACAGGTTCGTGGCAATTGTTACTTCACTATCAGACTGTGCAGCTATGCGGAACATGCTCTCAACCCTCACCGCAAGGGCATTAGTCTATTTTCTACGTGAGTGTCTAGGTAAAAACTATCTAAATCTAAAGTAGTGTATAACCACTACTTTGAATTTCCAAAGGTCTTCAGATAGACGATATTCCATGTATTTTCTTTGGAAAATGAATTAGCATGATCCCAAATGGTAATCTTAGTTTTCATCTACAAACATCAGAGTCCTTCATGGGTTTATCATGCTCCATTGATAACCAACACGTTACTCGGTCATGAATACAAATCAAGTGTAAGATTTAAAAATTAAAAGTGCACATTGTTTTTAGGGAGGCACTAATGCGGGTGAGAATGGTGTCCCTAACTGTGAGGTTTTTGTGATTTGAAAGGATTTTCGCAAGTAGAAATGGCCTCGTACCCCCAGCTCCCAGCAAATATTATGCCTCTCCCTAGCAAATCAACTTTCCCCTGGTGGATACTTATATCATCAAAATTCAATACTAAAAGCTTGAAGTCTTAAGCTAAGCACAACTTCCTCACAGCCAGTCTCACCAATGGCAAGCTGGCTACTCACTTCCAATGAGTAAACCACAAAACAACTTATAAAGAAAGCATCAATTTTGTACTAGTGCCACACAAATAAAACCAAACTTTCTTGAATCAGAACCAGCAAGAGCAACAAACTTCAACTATCCCAAAATCCATTAAGGATACTAATCATCAACCTTAATCTTGAAATGATCTAGGACACAAAAAGCCAACATTTTGATAGCATCTTCTAGAACCCAACCTACAACCAACCTAAGCTCATATAACTACCATGTCTACCAACATAGACACCTATAAAAATCAAAAATCAAAACCACAAGAAAAGAGAGATAGATTTCAAGAGCTACTAACTCCCTTCTTGGCTATTTCATTCATTGGTAGCTCAAACTACACTACATTTAGCAATGTGACAACTAATTCGAGACATTGTACTAAAAAGGCCTAAAATTGACTACAACAGTTATGTCATTTCAAGATAATGCTAAGCTAGCCAATCAAATTCCAACCAACCCATCATAATTACACCCAACTAACTACTAACACAGTAGATAATTCCAAATAAACTATCAACCCACATTATATTATTTTTCCGCCAACGTGACAACTAATTTGAGACGATAACCATACCACAACTGCCTTGATCCTTGACATTAGTGACAGCACCTTTCTCCCGCCAATCAAGACTCTCAGGAAGAACACCAACATTCACATCAATGTACAATGATGAAACATTTCCCTTCTTAACCAACCCATGATCATTAGAGAACAAAAAAAGGCCACCTTTGAGCTTAGAAGTCCTAAACTCATCAAGGGTCAAGTCAGCAAAGGCATTTAAGGCAAGGGTAAAGGTGGAATTCCCAATGCTGTTATGAGTATTAACATATGCTAGATTGTTTTCAAAGACTTTTTGTCTTTGTTGTCTTTCTTCCTCTGTTGGGTAGCTCTTGTTGTGTTGTTTGCACCATGATTCGAACAGGGTGTTTGAGGTTGGGAGGGAAAGACCCAAGTGGGTTAGTTGGAGGGTGAGGAGAAGTAGTAGTATTGACCAAAGTAGTGTGGACATTTTGGGAAGGGGATGAAGAGAGAGAATGGAGTGGAGGGAACAGAGGATATAACAACTAGATTACAAGAGGGTTGAAGTCGTTATTATTATTAGGACACATTTGACATTTGATGATGATTGGTTGCCTTGATTGGTCAATTGTGTTGTTGGCTCTATTATCACTGGACAATTGTCTGGATCACCAATTGGGTTCATATCATATTGGCCTCTTGCCATGTTTGGGGTTCCATCGTATTGGTTCATTATGAGTTATGACTTATGAGTGACTAATGAAATGTTTGGTAATTAGTGGATATAAAATCGATAAAAAAAAATTGTGAACCCATTTCATAAATGACATTGGCTTGGATGGGTCATTTTTGTTTGTTTAAGGGTTCATTATTGTTTGTCTAAGAGGTCATTAATGTGCATTTGAGGGGTTATTATTGCGTATCCGATGGGTTATTAATACCCAGTCTCATATATAAAACGTGTTCACACAATTTTTTGTGTAAAATCGATAGAATGCCTTGTTTGGCACCTAAATGGAACTGGTACTGATAGGTGATAGGTGAATTTAGGTGGTTAGATTTGACTAATTGGATTTGACCAGCCGATATGAACCACTTGGGGAGGGTAACTTGTTAATTTGCAACTGGTTGGGGGAAAAATGTAGCTGAACTAGGTTGTTACCAAACATAAATGTTATGTTTGAGCATCTTGTTTTTTTTTTTTGTCAAACCAGTCATTACAAGCTGCCCCAATAAACTAGCAATCAAACAAGGCCAAAGTAGAAAATCGTACAGACGTATGAGGTTGATTAGAGACTTTATAGTGGTTAACAGTTTTATAGTGTTTAAACGAGATTTTGAGTTCGAGACTCACCATATCAAGAACTCTCGTTCATAGCCTCATAGAACCGGAGGTAGCCCTAGACTCTGAGCGAAATGTTGGGAAACCAAAAAAAAAAGAGGAAGAAAGACATAGCTTAGATTAAGATATGTGTTTTGAAAGAGAATATATTTTAGTGATTTGGTAGCTTAAAATTTGCCAATTATCAAAACAAAATATAAATTTGAAATATCTCAATAAAGAAACATGAAGATAAATGTGAAAATGTGGAACATATGAAGTTGTAAATTGTATTAGAAATTTGATAAGCAAATACTACTTCCTCCGTATCTTTTTATTCTTCCTCCTTTCTATTTTGGACGTTTCTTTTTGTTCTTCTTCCTTCCTCCCTACTTGTTATGTTTTTTTTTTGTCAAAACGACCTTTTTGCCCCTTTCATATTAATCTAATTATCGCCAATAGGCAAAATTGTTTTTAGGTTTCTTAAAATGTTGTGCAAATATCGGATTGGAAGGGTAAAAAACAACGAATGAAGACACACTTTGATTTTTGAATGAAAAAGAATATGTTAATGTGAATTTTGCTTTTAGGGAGATTTGAGTTCTGCACATATTCTATTACAAAATACTCTTTACCCAAACATTTCAATACCATATCTTAATCTAAAAGGAAATAATTGTTTTTGGGAAATGGAAATAAAGATGGATATAAACGTAACTAAATAGCTAAAAGCAATTGGTAACATGTGACCTTTTAAACAAGAGAAATTGCAAGTATTTAGAGTGCAATTATTGTTACTTTATTTTTGAAAAATATGAAAATGACATCCTTGAAAGGCGTTATAATCACATTCAAATGTCCAATTTCTTAAATTAATCTTGTTTTCTTGTCTCTATCCGTCTATATTAGGTGGAATAAGGGATAGTAAAGGATTGAAGATTTTTGAAAGTGGTAAACTGTTGTGTTGGTATTAAGATTTAGATAGAATCATACAATAAAAGAAGTGAATATGTGTTAATTAAGACCTAATAATTCATTCTAAACACATCATGTGCCAACTTGAAACAAGTGAATCTTTTTTTTATAGTTTATGATTTAACATAGATACGTTTTTTAATTGTCATTGTTGGCATAACAAGAATTAAGTTCCAGTTATAAGTTTTTCTCAAATGTATAATTTCTTAAATTAATCTTGTTTTCTTGTCTCTATCCGTCTATATTAAGTGGAATAAGGGATAATAAAGGCTTGAAGATTTTTGAAAGTGGTAAACTGCTGTGTTGGTATTAAGATTTGGATATAATCATACAAAAAAGGAAGTGAATATGTGTCAATTAAGACCTAATAATTCATTATAAACACAGCATGTGGCAACTTGAATCAATATCTCTCTTCAATGTGGGACATGAGTGTTACACAATATCTTTAACATGACCATATATAATTGATCATTTTATCAACTGCTATATTTCTTGCCAAATAAATATTAAACCGTGCTGAATGTTCCACAAATTTCTTAATTAGATAATGGTTCTATTATCCTTCAGTTGTATGGATTGTATCACTGTTTTATCATCGTTTTTTGAGGAAGAAGATTACTCTCTAATTTTTTCGGTCATTCTTATGGCCGATAGGTTAGGAATTCATCTTGAAAGGAAAGTACATTAACTTTTCCTAAAAAAAAATCTATTTTTTTTAAAAAATGTATTGTATATTAATTGAAAAAATCCCATAAAACAATATTTTAATATTAATTATTACTTTTTTGTCATTTTTTGGGTGCTTGGACTTTGGATTGAATCTCAGAGGCAGAGCAGAGCAGGCAGACTGTCATTGACGGAGTAGAACTGCAGACTCAAACTCATCAATTGAGGTGGTGGTGTTTTTCTCTAAGTCCCCGAAACCCACACTACTACTCTGTGACCAAATCTTATCCCAACCAACCCAATAAATTACATTCCACAATACCAATTGATTTTCATTTATATACCACACTTGTATACAATTGTCCCTCCCTCCGATCATCACATCATATAACATCAGTATAAAAATTGTCCTATGGGGGACAATACTAACACCCACAACAGCAATATCGATCCCCGAAACTACGCTAATATTGTTAGTCACCCTCTCTCTCTTAGGGTTTGTTTTCCCTTCAGCACGTCCCAAACCCCCCTTCTTCCAAATTCCTGCTATTTTTATTTAATTTCAAAATATATGTTAATGCCTTGGCTACTTGAGAATGCTGCATTTCTATCAAACCCTATAATTGTATTGTTGGTGCTTTTTTAATTTTAATTTTATTATGTTTGTGTTGATTTTGGCCATGTTTTTTAGGACTTACTTTTCCACGGACTTCAGTTCAGTTGGGTTCAACAAAATCCATTTTCGATCAGTTGTGTTAAAAGTAAAATTCATTAATAGAAAGCCGCTTCGGTTATGAAATTGTCTTACTTTAGGTTTTGTTTTGCCTAAGTAGTCCATAGGTGGGTTAGGTTAGACGGTCCAAGTGCTATCTGAGTCCAATTGTGGACTGTGATTTTTAGTTTGAAAATTGTGTAGCAAAGGCTGAAGAGAAGGAAATTGGGTGTGTTTTACTGTTTTGTATTTTCAAGTATGAATTTCAGTTTTGTATGACGGGTAATTTAATTGTTTTTTTTTGACTGAGTAAGTGTTACCCTTTTAGATGTATGTTGTTTGCCTACTGTTGGTGGTTCAGTTTGGAGTGAATGGTTCGGGGATTTTAAGACTAGTTGTAGTTTGCGGAAATAGGGTGGTTCATGCTTATGCATTTTAAATTGGATTTTCCTGAAATGTATGATCCCGGTTTGTCCATTAATGTTATCGGAGAAGTAATTGGTAGGAGAAGTAGGAAATAGAGGTATTTATTGGATCATAGGTTTGGAAATTGGTCCTAAAATGATTAAATGAGTGATATGTAGGGACTAGGGAGTGTCGGTGGAATATGCTTAAACACACATTGGGCGCTCCTTGCTGATTTAAGGCATAGTTTGTATCCAAGAGGATGTATTAAATGTGCCTTCATTGTCTCGAAAGATTTGACCAGTAATTTGCTAGAAAGATTTTCTTGTTTGCTAGCTTAGAAGCGATTTCTAATGGTTTTAGGTTGGTCGACGCTATCACTTTTTTACTAGAAATGGTTCACTTGTA
>ONZK01000072.1:8384-30025 GCA_900322385.1 Pharnaceum exiguum | reverse complement strand
TCGGCTCACTAAATATAGTAATCTTCATCATCGAAGAATTTCCAATCTTAGTTATAGTCAAGATTGTCAAAGCTTATATCTGGTTACTTGACTTTATTTATAACTTTTTAACCTGGCGTTTTACTGTCTAGAAGTCTGGATATGAGGGACATAGTTCAACAAAGTTTGATTAGAAACCTACTCGTGCACCAATCCTTCGAGGTTTCCCCCATCTCCAATAGTTATGTAAACCGGAGCTGACCGGTCGTTTGTGGGAGCACATCGCCCATTGGTGATGTTGTATGCGATATTGGATATTCGTTCCTTCACCAAAATACAGGGAAAATCAGAACATCCTTTGAATATGCCTCATCATACAATCATTTTAGTTTTAGAATCATGGGATAAACATAAAATAATGGTGACTTACAGATCGCTCATAGGCGTGGACATGGCCAGCAAAAACGACATCAACTTTGTATTCCACAAAATAGGGCTCATAGATTACCCTCATAGACTCTCCCTCCATGTAGTGATGCACGTAACTACTGTACATGGGACAGTGCATTAGAACGATCAGCCAAGAGGTCTCTGTCCTGTTCACCTTAGGCAGTTCCTGCATCAGCCATTTGTATTGGGGAGTGTATTTACCTGCAGATACAATTCCAAATGTGCTTCAGCTTTACTTTTACCTTGTCTCAAATTTTATTGTTAGTCTAATTCACAGCAGCTTCATAATTAATTTATTGCCTTTGCTGAGAACGTACAAACCCAACGAAAGGACTGTATACGATGCTCCATTTAAGGTTGATTATCCCCCACAGGTCCTCATAACCAGACATAAAAGTATCATACTGATCGCATGAAGGATTCAAGTTTATCAGGGAGATATATCAGAGCACAAATATAAACTAGGTTCTTGAACTTGATGCCAAATGATACTGTAATTAACACTTGCAGTCTTGTATTCTGTACGAATGATTTTGTATCATATAATATAAGGCTGAAATTATAGAGTAGTAGAGGGGGCTGAGCCTACCATAAGCAGAGTATGAGGCCATGACAATTATGTGGGCTGAAGCTCTTTTGATTGAATACCAATATGGAGCTGTACTCAGGGATGCTTGATATGGTGTGGGAAATCGGTATGTATATGGCTTAAAGGGTATAGTTTCCCCCTGAAAGAAAGAAAACATCACTTACTGAAGTTAGACAGAGTTGCAGCATCCTGAGATACGCAACACAGGTTATTGGATTAAAGGAAAACCTCAGGGAAATAATGGAGAAATTTTGAAAAAGAGTGGAAGTCTAAACTTAGCAGATTCAAGTAATAAGTAGATGCAGCATATATAGTTACATACCACTTCAGGGATAAGATCTACTTCATGGTTCCCAGCAGTCCAGATCCAAGGTTGATGGGCAGCATTCCTTTCGATAAATCTTCCCCAGGTATCCCACCTTTTATTGTCATGATACAGATATTGATCTGCATATGAGAGGTCTCCAACAAACAGAAGCGTGTTTCCTTGTGTCGGGTTTCGCTCGTAATGTGTGATTGTCCTGTTTGAATCATGTGTCTGACCAAGGTCTCCTGTGGAGAGCGACATAAATGTATCATATTCTCAGGAAATCAGAAACAGAAATGTCTCTTCTTCAGCTGAGCCACTCTGACTGGAATGCTTTTAGCTTTAAAAGTGTATATATTGTGCGAGATCAGCTGGTGCTCAGCAAATCAGTAAGTACCAACTGATGACAAACATTAACTAAACAGACCATGTTAGAGAATATGTACCTATCAAACCAAAAGTGTAAGGGATGTCAGGACCAGGAGCTGGAGGTGTTACAAACCAAAACTGTCTAACTGTATTCCCTTCTCTAACCTCGTAGTAGTATTTTGTCTCAAACTGCAGTTAGAAGGTGTTCCAATAAGCTATTCTGTTTTTCTACACAACCAGAAAAGTAGTAGTGCTAGCTAGCAATCATACCTCCAATTCTGAAATGGTGCAATGGTGAATGTAGCCTGAAGTGTAATTCACGAACTTGTAAGCAAGAACAGTCCCGTTTGCAGTTTTCTTTTCTGTGCTATTTTCCGCCCAGTAAGTCACTGTGTTGGAGCCTGGCTCATCCGGAGTTGTCCAGGAGACTATTACTGCTTTCCCAACTAGGTCTCCTTGCGTTATATGAACCTTCAAATATGAACAACTAGTATAAGGAAGACGTAATGTCTGGAAAAATGACCTGATTTTACTGTATAATTTGTTTTTCCCAGTAGAAACTTTCTCCTTGGGGGTGTCTAAGGAGAAAGCATCCAAGCTAAGGAGCATCTAAATATGTTCGTATGCAAGGATTGTGGAATTAGTTGATGGTACTGCGCTGCAGATATTATTAGACTTCTTGATAGTGTCTCTTTAGGAGGACTCAACTTCAGCATCCAGCTTAAGTGAAAAAAATACTGGTATAAATTTTCTAATTTCTTCATTTATTTGCGCATCGTGCAAGTCGCTTTCCTTGTACATTATGCTAGTATATTTGATCATTTCTGCCTCACCAAACCTGCTGTATTGGTCTAAGTGTACTGTCTTTGTTTCTTGACTTTGGCAATGGTCAACTAACAAATGATTAAGAAAACAGATGACAGCCCTTCATTCCTATACAGTGTAGGACAGTAGATTTCCTTAATGAAAGGGGGAAAGGTTCTGGAAGCGCAGACTCTCTCTGACAATCTTTCAAAGCGTAGCAGGCTCAGAGAACCGTATCAAGGGATCATTAAGCTACAGGTACACTACCTTATCGATACATGAATCACTCGTGTAAGGCATACAAGTGAAGGACCATAATAGTACCACCTCCTAGAAGTAGCTGGAGACTAGTTGTGCAATTTAAACTACCGAGGGAAGTAATAATTCTGTGCAGGACACAGGTAGTAATGAACCATTGAACCAGTCTACAAAATTTCAGGGTCTATCAAGAACTCAGACAATTTTTAACAACCAAAATCAGAAGAAGATGTGGAGAACCTCTGTTAGTAATCCATTAATCATCCTTCACCAAGCTTTCGAATGAACTTATAAACCTGCATCAAGTTTTTGTGAAAATGTAACAGTAGCTAACAGAAATAGCTAAAAAAACTACCTGTTGGGGAGCATTGTAACCGGGAGGAACTTGGAAGACATCACTGTCTAAGGGCATGTCCAGGGAAAGATCATTACTTCTTGAGTAACTGCTGGTCTTGCCCGCGTGACAAAGCGCTGAACCATTATTTAAGATGATCGTACCGACAATCAGCAGCTTAAGTGCATAACTAGCATATGCCCACCTCATACTCATCTTTGTTTCTCAACTTTTTCAGGTGAACTCTAAGTAATTAACAAGTTCATGTACTGTTGGAATAATTGTGTTTAGCAGATTCTTGGTCAGCAGTAGCTTCAGTACCCACTAGAATCAAACAAAGTAATGGGAAATTAAAAAAGGATTTGGTATGGATGATTCATGATTTCCTTAGGCGTACATAAATGGGACGAGTATGCTTTTAAATTATTCGAATTTTAGTTAGTACTAGTAGAACGTTAATGCATACAGTTGTAGACTAGAGCTATTGTCATGTAGCACAATCTGATAACGATGGAGAGACTGCTGTCTGCCTTTGTAGGCTTGTCTCTGTTAGTATGTTGTCTGTTCTATAATACAACCTGATTACTGAGATAGTGTCATAGATGTCTTGAGTCTTGACCATAGTTTTGATGTAAGTTATCCTTTAAGTTATCAAAAGGACTAAAAGAGGAAGAAAAAAAAAAACTACCTACGGAAGTTTCCTGACATTTAAATCCCAAATTTTAATCAATCATTTTTTTTTTTTGGATTGGCCTGTGTTGAACTTTAATTTTGTGTAATTGCATTATGGGAGGAAAAAAATTCACCGAGGAAAAAAATGATGCAAATGAAGAATACTCACATTTTAACAAAAATTAAAAACACGTAAAACTAATATTGTAAGAAATCAAGAATTACTAGTCAGTTCTCAAAAAAAAGAATTACTAGTCAGGAGTCAGGACAAAATGGCCCTAATCAACCTTCTCGATCAAAAAATGTTACTGCTGTTTCCCTCAAAAAAAAATTCATATGTATAACATTAACGTAATCAGGTATTTCGATCACCTTTCCTTACTTTCATAGTTCCGTTATTTAGAATTTATTAGTTTTAACTCTGTGTTATAGTATTTTTGATTTCACCCCCAAATTCCCTTAATTTTGTTAGGTAAATTTGATTCTGAGATATACAGTATTCCATATCTTCTATTTTGATCCTGTTAATTTTTTATATTAGGGAAATTATTAAACCCTTTATCATATCAATTGTATATAAGTTTGAATTGTGCTTGCTGTGGTACTCAAGTTGATCATTCCGTCGAATTCGTAGATTGTTTTTTCTTTCCTGAAAGTGAATTCGTAGGTTGTTACTTTGTCTAGAGATGGTGGATGGAGATCATAAGGTAGCTATAGTGTTTAGTAGTATGATCTCAGTGTCAATGGGCTACGATGTATGCCTAAACGTTATTTGGTATCGCGATTTCTGTTTTGTGTTGTCCTGGATAGTTCAGACTGCTTCCTTTTACGCAGGTATGGCGTTGAAAAAACCGCAGTGACTCTATCAAAGATCTCAGAGTGATCAGAGTTGTGATGAGACTTCGAATGATGTGTTGATTTAGGTACTCTTGTAGCAAAAAGGCATAGTTTTTGATCAACTGCTCGTGGATTCACGTCATAAGAAAGCGCAGGAGTTGCAAGCAACATTTTCCGTCTATAAGTTGGATACTGAATCGTTGTTGTCACTGTTCTCAACATTAAGGTAAATGCTGTGACGCTGAATTTCTTATCATGTTACATGTTTTCATTGGAATGAAGTCTATGTTATAGCAGACAAGCCGATTGTTTGCTTCGCGTTCCAAATATGAGTCTGCCTAATATTTCTATACAATTATACTGTTGCAGAACTGCTTTCCTAGTCTGAAGGGCTTCTGTCACATTAAGGCACAAAGTTGCAATAGTTATTAAGGTATGTGCTACTGTTTGATAGGTGCCTATTTTTTAAGTCCTCATGTTGGATTATAAGTCTTATGAAGTTTAGTTACTCAGTGTGCTTGAGGGTTCATTGCAGAGATAATTGCTGTTTCTTGTATGCTCAAACAGTTCTCATGTAGTGGGGAAACATGATGGGTTATATGTGGAATGTAATAATTGAGCATGATTATAAAGTCCCAGACGGCATAGACTACATTTGGTTTGTTTTCCTTGTTATAGTAAACATGGGTCCTGTTGAGTCTTTATCCTCTGAAAGGTACATCGACCTTGTTGCTTGTATTTGCAGATAAACACTACAGCTAGAATTCAGAATAATATCTTCTGAGCTTTATACCTTCTCTGATAGAACTCATGAGTACTATGTTTGTCTGACCTGTCTTTTGTGTTTCTGGGAAGAGCACTCAGTCAGCATATCAGAACAACAACAACAACCGAGTGGGGTCAGGATGTACGCAACCTTACTCCTGTTTAAGAAAACAGGGAGGTTGTTTCCGAGATTGACCCTAAATGCATTGTTGCATAGAAGTATTGACTTCCCGCAACTTCGCTAAATAAGATGTACTAGAATGTTTTCTTAGCCATTTCGCTATAGTTCATATTCACCTAAAGCTGAAAGATGGAAATAACTCTTTCAAGTTCATTGGTACTGGACCCTAACAGTTAGCATATCAGAAAGATCAGTTAATCAACTGCAAAATATCTTGGTCTAAGCTCTAGATACTGATAATCTATCTAACATCACCTGAGATATTAATGCAGGGGAACAATGGTAGGTTTGGTCAAAATAGATTGGTACTATTCCGTGAGCAGTTAACTTTGATTGATGAGCATCCACATCATGAAAAGTAAAAGCATGGTATAAAGGCACTAATTGAGAATGATTATGCATATTCCCTTTTAAATATGCCCCTTCAGATGTTTACCTTGATCTTGCCTGAAGTTTGTCTTATTTGGATCTTACTATTGAAGCTTTTAGACTTGCCCTACTGTTAGTTAAAGGTGAACCATTGAGATCTTATTATTGCTCATAAGTGAGTACTACAAGCCTACAATGAACTCATTTGACATGCCCGCTCAGAATTCGAAATAAAGTGGAAAGAGTTTCACTTATTTCTTATGCTATGTAAAAATAGATTTTAATTGTTATGTATCTGCTACTTAGGTATACAGGCAGTAGCTAATATGCTTCAAAGCTTCTGTGAACGTTCTTCTTGTACCTTTGACTGTTGATTACTCTGTTGGATCCTTTACTCGTCAGAGCACTGCTAGGTTTTCTGTTATTTCTACAGAGGTCTAGATTGTAGTATGTAACAGTCAATTGAAAGTTTATATAATTAAAGTTTGTGGTACTTTAGTGTGAACCATTTGTTTACTTCTGTGAACTTGGGCTTGACTCTTGAAGTAATGCCAATCTAGAGCAAATGTGTGTGGACTGTGTTCTTCTAGAAGTGCAACATTCTGCTCAAACTTAAGCAGAACGTATACATGACTGCCAACATTTGATCTTAAAGATTCAATCATTCTGCGTTTATCAGGATTATAGTTCTTGCTTATATAATCAATAAATCTCTATTCTGATAATTCTGTTTGTTTTCCACCTCTGACAGTTTACAGAAGGTTAATGGATTATCAGTATACCTATTTCCAAGTGAGAGACCCTGCAATATTAGGTAAACCCAAATTTACCATGATCTGTTCACATGAGCATATTTAACAGTCCATAAATTCTTGCAATATTATCTCCCTCAACGGAGGAGATATTTTGTTGATGATCTGTTGGTGGGAAGTGGATGTTGCATTGGCAAGCACTTTTATACATTTTCCTGTACTATGTGTCATCAAACTCTGCCATGATGGAACAAAACCTACAGCATGACTGGATTGGTCGGCTATTTTGGAGTAGAATCATCATAAATTAGGAAGTATGAAAATAGAGGTCAGACAAAGAAGCTAATGATTTTCGGTACTCAGTACTCGAATAGAGATTAGGGCCTTTCTCCTGACTTATTTACCGCTGTTCAATTTACGAGTTTCTAGTTCACTTTAGGAGCTTTACTTTAGGTGATTACGTACTATAGTAAAATGGCTAAAAAGACCTTTCAGATTGCTTATTTCTTGCGGAAAGGCAATAATTTCAATTCATCTAGGGATTTAGGGTCAATCGAAACAGCCTCCTTTTTTTCAGAACGGGGAAAGGTTGTGTACATTCTCACCCCCGAGCACCCACATTCAATGGAGATTACACTCGTTGTTGTTGTGGTTACGTTGTTGTATGAGCATTCAATACACTTTAGGAGTTTTTAGTTCAATTCCACCCAACAGAACGGACCCTAACACACGGAAAGGAAGTGAACATGGGATCCATGCTCTCCATGCGATGTTAATTTCTCCACTAATGTGCATATCTTTTTCTTACTCTCCATGCCATGTTAATTTTTCCACCAATGTGCATATCTTTTTCTTGAAAAATCAAACCTTAACTTTATCGCTTGAAAAGTTGGGGTGTGGGGGTTAGGCTCCCCCTGATACATGCCTTAAGAGATACTACTAGTAATCATCACATTCATCCTCTACTACCTATTCCTTTTGGCTCACTTTTTTATCTTCTAATCAGAGGATGCTGACTGAAGTAACAACTTCATACACTGATACACACCAAAAACCAAAAAACTGTCCGCATGCAGGAACTGTAGTTTGCTTGAATTGTTTTCCAAACTGAGCCACCAATAGTTTGCTTTTGGTTGTGACATCTAGACATTCTCTGATGAAGGGGGAAGGAGAGGTTGAGTGAGTTGTGACTTGGACTGGCTTGCTATTCTGCTGGTTCCGTGCTCTGCAGGAGCAGACTGGATTGCAGCCTTTGCGAATTTCGCCTCTTCGCTCTTACCCCATAAGACTAGGTACAATCCTGCTATGATCAGTATTGCCCCTAAGATCCTGTTTAAAAGAAAAAATTGGTAACTGTCAGATGGACTAAATTCATCCATGATAATTGACTTTATTCTGTGGATTAGGTCCTCCTGTGATGCAATTTATGACTCAAATAACTCCTGAAGCACAGAGAAAAAAAAAAGGTTTCCATTTACTTTTACATTGATTAAATGTTAGATCCATTTTTTTTACCGGTATATAGATTAGGTACTCACAAGTCACAACCTGATTATGAGGCTGCTGGTTAATGGAACAGCTTTGTGTAGATCTTTAATTCTGTATGTATCATATGTTTGATTTATTAGTTGCCAGTGAGATGTGATACATAGCTTTAAGGAGGTAAAACTTGTGCCTCATACGGTCAAATAAACTCTTTTTTGTGTGTGGAGAACAACCTAACGTTGCTGGACTATGGTCTATGGGTCATGCAAGTGGGTCACTTATTTTGTATGATTGGTGAGTGCTACCGGTTTTCCTCCGTTTTAATTCCTTTTTCCTTTCTTTTCTTCTTATTTTTTTGGGTTGGGGGGCTGATAGTGGTTGCATCTTTACTTGGATAAAGAAAGGCTTGTGGGTGCGGAAGAAAGAGCAATAGTAAAATGGAAGAAGAGTAGAAGAAATGTACTAACCCTCCTAAGTAGAATTGTTCTCCCAAAGCAACGGAAGCCATAATAGCTACAACCAAAGTCTGAACAGGCTGATACACTGCCACAAAGACTGGACCTCCCCTGTCAATGCACCATATCTGTACAGCGAATGCAATTCCTGATGCTACCACTCCCTGCAGAATAATATTTCACTAGTTAACAGGATTTCAATTTCAACAATCAATTTCAACTAGACCAAACACTAGGAAAAGATCATAAATATCATGGTAATTCATGATTGATTCCCAACACTTCTTTTCAAGTCTTGATCACTATGATCAGTATTGTTAAAGCACTTTGCTCAAAGCACGTATACGTTTTTGTCCAAATACCAGTCAGGTCATGAGGACAGTCAGAATCACCTACTGATACTAGTGTAAATGTGTAAAGGCAAGACTGGATGCACTATCAATCCTTGCAAAGTTTCTTTTGAAAAGGCAATTAAATAGCTTGCCAGGACACACTACCAAAATTCTATAGAAAGTGACAGTGGTTGGTGATGTACTTGTTCTATATACTTGCTATACGGCAGTAGTTTTATGAAGTTAGTGAACTGTTAGCCCCACGAAACGTGGATTCCACATGGTATGGGGATTGTGGGTACTGAAGGATGGATGGGGATATAGTTTAACTCTGCCTTTAAGACTGACAATAGCCTTTTCCTCAGAGAAAGAAAGTAGCCTGGATATCTCTTTCACTTTGCCTGTTTTTTCAGCACTTTGAAGCAAGTGTAAATCTACCTAAGACTATCTTGCCTGGAGGTCCTGCGTTCACATTCCCAGTCACCACCTGATGGCCTTTCAAATGCTGGATTGTTGATTAACTAGCTCTTCTTTTTTTGGATGAAAAACTGTAGGTGCAGTACATGATGTAGTTCATTTTAACTGCGGTCATACTAGGTTAATTCTTTAGTTATATGTATAGATGTTGAGACTCCGTTTTATGAAACTAGCTATACTGCATATACTTGAGCACACTTCCATTTGGATAATAAACAAGTATAATGCAGAACGGTAATCAATATCACCATTTACTCTTCTGGACTCTTTCTTGACCCTGATGTAAATTTGTGATCATGTTTCACTAGGTGTTGTTCATCTGATATTTTAACAGTCCATCTACACTTAATATTATGGATTTCTATGGGATTACCTATCTACTGACACAGTGACACTATTTGTTTCTGTTCATATGAATTCATTTTCCCTGATTCCCCTTCCTCCAATCTTCCAAAAGAGAGGAAACGATAAACAGACCAAAGCTTTTAATTCACTCGAGACACTAGGTTAAGTATCGTTGGTGTTGGGTTGTAGTGGATACTGGATACTCTACTCGTGCATGAACTAAAACTGCACCAACAGTCTCTCATACTACCGGCCTTGATAATCACTTTAGTCCTAACTAAAGATTTTTTGCTAGCTCTTCTTATATTCACAAATCACAAATATAGGATTCCTTACACAGTTAGCATATTTTTATAACGGTTTTACTGTTTAATGCTTTTGGCACTCACCGCATACATGACACTGAAGACCTCGCCACCAGAGTGAACCATCCATGCATCCCAATCCCTCTCAAAGATGGCAGCAATAGCTATGAACTGTAACAAACCAAAGAAGCATGTGTATGAGGTGACTGAGAGCCGTGCTGGGTACTTCTTCAGGACTGGTGCCTGAAGAACAAGCCATCCAGACCATGACAGGCAGTGCCCAATAAGGAAGATGCAGCCCAAGGTCCAGTTCTTGCCGTTAGCGTCACCTAGTGAGGCGAACAACGGTGATGTTTCATGGAGTGGGGGTGTTGGGGAGTATATGGTTGGACCTTGGTACAGTGTTATAATTGACGCTCCTGCTACACATAATGCTGTTCCCGCCATCTTGGCTATACCGTCTTTCCTGTCTACTCTCACCTTTTCTATCCTGCAAAACACAACCACAATTATGGTTTTCTTTACCCCAAAGAAGAATACTAGAAAATTTCACAGATTCAAATAAGCACTGATCATATATAGCTTAGTAATATGTTAGACACAAATACTACTTAGCTAATTAACCACTGTATGTACAACGGTAGAAAGAAAAAAATGCAAAGGCTTTCAGTAGCGGCAAGTACACCGCTATCTAGGAAAGGTATGTAGCATATCCTTTCTTTTTTGTTTTTCTTTTCTTTGACGTACAACTTGTTAGAGTCTTCCATGTACTTATGGAATCTGAGCATGTCATTTGATGGTGCTACTGTTCCATGATTCTTCTGACACCAATGTCTTCAATTTTATTAATAAAAATCTCTGACATCTATCCATGTCTCAAGCATTCATATTAATGATTTTGTAGCATGTTGTTTTTGCTTTAATAAATTCGATCGTTCATGTGCGTGCTATAACTATGTTGGGAAGGTTGGTTGTTATTTAGTACACTCTTGAAGAAATTGACATACTTACCTAAGAATTGCTGCCATAAGGAAGGTGAGAGCTGGGACAGAGTTCTGAACAGCTGACGCAAAGGTCGGAGACGTGTTGTCTAAACCCAACAAGTAGAATCCTTGATTCGAAGTTATCCTGTTGGAGGTTAGCTCAAATTAATCGCAATCAATCGTATAATCTTCTTTCATTTAATATTACCATGTTTTAGACTACTTAGTAGAAATGTAATGCGTATCGTATACGTGGGAACATACCCTATGAGAGCAAGTAGGAAGAACTGAACCAAGAACGAAAGAGTGATAGCTGGTCTTTCCTTCCTATCATCATAAGCAACCATGAACCAAGAAGCTGTTAGACTTAGGTTGATTGAAAGACCTTTACAATCCGAAATTGAACCAAAGACAAAGACAAAGATTAAGTCTCAGTGATCAGCCTGTGAACATACTTTTCAAGAAAATAGGCGAAAGGAAGAAGGAGAAGCAACGCAATGATGTTCCTATAAACAGGGAAGACAAGCTTGCTTATTCCCATATTAAGGGCAGCTCTAGAGACAACATGAAAACCAGCATAACCAAATTGCAAGGCCAACATAGCGCCATGCAGTTGGACCTTCTCCGGTATTGCCGAGAACAATCCCTTAGCTGCCGGGCAGGCATTACTATCTGCCATTGCTGTGCCAAGCTTGATCAAGCACAAATGCAAGAGGAAGTAAGGGTGGCAGAAGAAAATGAGAGGGAAGTGTTGAGAATTTTAGACCAAGGTAGTGGAGTATAAATATAAGAGTTGGGAGGTAATAATGGGACCTATTTGTATGAAAATAATGGACCCACATTCTCCAAGTAGGACCCTTAAGTTAGACATGTTTTTAATAACGAACCAAGTAAATAAAGAAATTGAGAAACAAAAGATTTATGGAAATTAAAGTAAGGGTGGTCTAGAAAATTATTTTGTTTTTTCTCCTACATCCTTTTCTGAATTATTTTAGCTTACATATTGCCGATCGAGCTGACAGGACAGGCTCTAATCAGAATGATCGAGGAACAAGTAAGGTTGTGCTTTGGAGGCATGCGATTAATGATGGATAATTGAGGTAGGGAAGGGAGCTAATAGGGAGGAGGTGAGGTGCAAAAGTTAGAGGGCAAGAAGCCTTCAGTGATACAGTAGATAACGCGCACGAGGGCTGTGGTGGATTAGTCCATGCGTGTATTCATCTCTACAACCCCACCATCACCACCACCATCACACCTTAATTTCTTCTTTCTCACACCCACACAGACATGCATGGCTTTTAGCTCTTGTAGCTTTCTTCAATAAATACAGTATATTGCACAATCCATGCTTTCTAATAGTAGCTAGTCATATAGCCTAGTGATCAACATGCGTCGATACCTTACAAACAATAGGTCTTATATATGTTTTAATCCTTCTTTCTTCTATTATGTTGATATGAAGTTATCTTTATTAAAAAAATGTATCACTTTGCCATAATGTTTCTTTTTGGTATAAATCGCTTTGCCGTGTATAACGTAATAATCCTTAGAGAAAATACCTTCTTTTTTTTGTAAAGAGAGGCACTTAGGCTGATAAAAATCGAGCCCACAACCTTAGGGGTCGAAGGTGTGCTCTCTGTCACTTGAGCAACTATCTCTTCTTTAGAGAAAATACTTTAGTCGGATGCTTTGAAATTTGAGTTTGAACCTTTTACATTTTGGTGTCAATTAGAATGGAGTTTGCACGCTTTCATTGATAGAAGTCATGGTCATAAAGCTCTAAATAAAAAAAGGAAAATAAAAAAAATCCAACAATTCTCGGGTGCACCGGCTGTAAATCAACATTGGATGTTTTCCGTAAAGCCTTACAACACATACTATTAGTCACCTTTTAGATATCATTAGTTAGTACCCTTATTATTACTAATAATATCACTCGTTATAAAGTTACCCCCGATACACCAAAAACTTGTCAACCCTTAATCACTCTATCAAAGTTACACAATGGCAGTTAACCACAATGGCAGTAGGGTTGCAATTTTGAGACAAGTTGCGATTTAACAATCTTGGTGAGTTTTGAACCAACACACATGCACTTTTTTGAACGGAAAAAACTAATTGACCATCCTCATACCGTTTAGTGTGCTGACGGTGGGCTAAGGTATTAGTCACCGAAGGTGAATACCCTAAGAAATAAAAAAAGAATTCTTCAAGAAAATACCTTCAAAACGCATTTACTTATTAAATAACGACATTTAACTAACAATCAAAAATTTGACGAAAATATCCTCTGTAGACACCAATATTTTAATAATATTTTAGGTGTTATTATTATATTAGGGTATGAAATATTATATTATCAATTTATTGAAATATTATCTCTTAAATACTCCTAGCTAATTTTCTAAGCTAACTTAGGTGTATAAATAGGAGACTAGGTTAGGTTTCATTCAGGCTGTGCAGAGTAAGCCACAAAAGGCCCTTGTCACCTCAGATAGAATAAGCCGTCATGCATCTTTCTCTGAGAATCCGAACAATCCTACTCCCTCTTAGTTGGAATCAAGAGATTCACAAAAGTTATATCCAACTATTATTTTATCCTTAATATTTTTTAGGTTGATTTTTATTTTTAGTCTACATCCTCATTTGCTCGGCACATGATGTGGGTTGTCAGCATTTCCCATCCTTTTTTTCATTTATCTTTTCATTTCTTCCCTCCAAAATAATTTCCTCAATTTTTGTACAATAACTTTCAGGAAAGTAGAATAGAGGGTACTACAAGTATGAAATTGCAGCCATTCATGGCTGCGCATGTTTGATATAAAATTCCATAAAAGCCTCCGTCCTTGATTAACTCTTAATTGTCGGTGGCATCTGTCATTATGGGGTCAAATGACTGCTTATTGGCCTTGTTTGGGAGAAAGTATGAGCAGTTAGCGGTTAGTAGTTAGTAGTTAGCAGTTAGTAGGTTTGACTAGCAGTTAGCTGTTCTGAGTTGTTTGGTAACAGTTAGCAATTTTATAGTGTAAATTGTTGGTGAATAGTGAAAATGTTGTTATGAAGAGCATTTTGCAAAGAGCATTTTGGGCCCATAAAAATGCTCTTTGCCAAACATAACCAAGAGTATTTTTACCTAGTCAAAACCACTCTTACAACACAAAATACTAACTACTAATGCTAAATGCTCTTCAGCCAAACAAGGCCATTGTGTCCAAAGTGACTACTCTAAATATCTTGTATTTGTTGATTCATATTTACATATGTTCGGAACTATTTCTGTATCACAATGACATTCTCTATAAATATACTCCAGTCTCAAAATAAATGGTTCTTTTAAAAATATCACACATAATAAGAAAATATCATTTATTGAGTTTTATAAATGGCAAAATTGCTAGGAATTATCATTCTAATAAGTTGGGGACTTGAGGCTATTATCCCAAAATAATTTCCAAGTTAATCTATTTTTTCAAAATAATCTCAACTTGTCCGAGTTTTCACCTGAGCAGATTACTAATTGGCAGAAAGCTGTTTTCAGGTGAAATATTGCTTATGTAGTTAAAGAACATGCGCCTAATGCTGACTTGACGATTGATTAAGTTAAATGAGAGCACATGAAGCCCGTGTGACTCTCAACTAGGAATGTCAATGGAACCCGAATCCGCGGATACCCGCTAAATCTGATCCGAATAAATGGATGGTAAAGTGGATGATGGATGTAACGGGTTGGATTCGGGTCGGATTTGTGTGACCGTATGTCACACGCGGATGAACCCGCGAACGCGTATATACATATAAATATAAAATAAAGAAAAAATGGACTGAAAAAGAAAGAAAAAAAAGGAGTAAACTGTAAAAAAAAAAAATCATCGGTTTAGGACAATTTCTAAACTTTGAATTGTTTTTGTTGGAGAATTCATTTAAGTGTTGTGTAATTTGATATGTATTGGATAAGTTCTTGTTAATTTGAAGTTATATAATCTAAAATTGTTGAACACCCGTTTAAAACCCGATATCACCCGTTCACCCGTTGGGGAACGGATGGATGGATGTGGATGATGGAATTGGTGGGTGACGGATGGATCGGATGGTGAAAAAACATTGGTGGATGGAGGTGGGTGAATGTCTACCCGATCCATATCCCATCCATTTACATCCCTACTCTCAACTCACCTTCTCCTCATTCTTTTCTTTCTCTCATTTAACATAATCTGTAGGCAAGTCAACATTAGTCATATGTTCTTTAGTCACATAATTAAACCTTTTATAGGAAAAATTGAGGGCCCATATGCTATTAGCTATAGCAGGCCTATAGTGCTAGTATCGAATAGTACTACTAGCCTTCCTTAATGTAGAGATTTGTTTTAGGAGATTAGGAGAAGATACACTGTGCATCCACCCCGCCTAGGCTTTTTTGAATCTTCACTTTATGTCAATCCCAGTATAAGCCCAGTGCCATTAGGTGAGACTCATCATGGGCATCACTAAAAAGTTTCAAGGGCACTTACAATAAAGGGACAGTTGGAAACAGTTTATTGATCATATGCTTAAGATTGTTCAATCAAACACAAAGCATACAGTTAAAAAATACAATAAACTTTAAGTCTCCGCTTTCAGAATCGATTTAACAACTGAGCAATTTCATCTTTTGAGGAATTTAGGGAATATTATGGTCCACGATCGGTCAATTGGATCTCAAGAAATACTAAAGCATCCGTATAGATTATGGGTGTACCGTACTACCGTTTAGTGTAGCTCATTTGCGAGCCGCTACGAGTATTAGTTTAAGAACACAAATTAAAGGGGAAAAGAAAAGCAGCCAACAAGAAGAATCCCACTTTTAGTACAAAAAATTTATTATCATAAATCTAGTACAGCGGCTTTTATAAAAGTATCCAAAAATGCAAATCAATTTAAACAATGTTCATTTTCCTCTTCTAATCGTGTCCTATGATCTCTAATTTTCATTGTCAGGGAAGCTTAATGAGGTGTTTCCACTAATGGTTCCACACTTAGGAGGTGCTCCCCTAATGTGGGCTATATCTTGCTATCAGCACCTTGCTTTAGGAGACATAGGTGTCCCCCCTTCATCTGCAGTCACCATCACTGTTTTTAATCGGAGGAAATTAATTTTTCCTTCACACAGTTACTACCAGATATCAAATATAACGTCGAGTTTTGATGAATGTGTATGTATGAACGCATACACATCCATCAAAGACTAGAGGTCAACCAATTTTGCTCAAAATTAGCTTAACTCAAGTTAGAGTTTTTTTATTATAAGAAACTAGTTGATCTGAATTCGAGCTAGGTCATGTTCGCAAGATTTAGTTAGTAGTAGTACAGTTTAGTCCAGCTTATTAGAATTCAGTGGTACGGTCTTATGGTATTTTGATAATTATTTCAGACATTTAATGTTCTACATCGGATGATGAAAGCCCCCTCATTTCGTACTCCTCTTCGTGCTAATTCATCGGCTTTTATATTAATTTCCCTCACTTGATGTTGGAAGGAAATACCATTGAACACATGAAGAAGACTACATAGTTTATTCCACTGTAAACGTAAATTTAAAGGACACGGACGTTTTTCTGAAACCTGTCATCGGTTTAAAGGTCAAACTAAGAAAATAGAAATTAAGGTGTAGCACCCATTTAATAGGTCGAAAAATTGAGGTACACAAAGGTAAATAACGTTATACAGTACGTATATACGTTCCTCAGGCACCTAAAACAAAAACTATTAAAACTTAATTAGTTGACATCTCTTTCTAGCTCACAAGCAAACCAGCTTCATTCTCAAGTCTCAACGTAGCAATTTTTTTGTTGTTCCTTTGTGTGCAATTAGCCAATTACCTTGTCTTTTGTATAAACTTTTCACGTATCATATTTTTTTTTCACGTATCATATTTGAGCACAACATTGTATTGACTACGTTACTGAATAATTGTCCTGCAATAAAAAGGTTCCCTCAAAAAAATACTACGTATGGTAGAAAGGTAATAGAGACACTTGTGCACGTACGTAATGATGTGTATAATCGTATTGATGCAAAAAAGATGAGATTGAAGAAAGACTGACCCGGCCTGCATGAACCGGTCGGAACCTACCCGGACCAATACAGCTTATGGTATTGATTATCTATCTGCACAAGTTACTCTTCTTTTGGGTTACATAAGTACTTGGCTGACAGCTATAGCTGATACGGCTTTGCACGGGGGAATCTTTTTCTTTGGTCAGGGCCTCAGGGGCTGGGGCTTTGTGAGTTTGTGTGGGATTCGGAGATTAGGACTATGCAGGATCCGAATAGTGCCCGGTCGGGTCACTGTGTAGCAACGGACACTGAATGGTAACGTACAGTAGCCATTCATGGGGCAACCTGTAATACCTGTTACAGTTAGACGGTGTTACTCCACAATTAAGTGTGTAGGATACCCTTTTGTCATCAATTCTTCATCTAACTCGAATGTGAATCATAAAAATTAGACATCTTACTATCTTACATATAATTGGATATTTGGATAATGTAGCACGGTGTGTGGAACAAGTTATTGTGTTATCAATACTTCAGTAGTATAATATGTTAACTATCGAATGAACAGCTAATTTGAATCCCATTGATACATGCAAGGTCACGATCATTTGTATTGGCTACGATTCTGTAAGGCTCATTTTTCTTTTCTTTAATTATTTTTTTTATTTCCCGCCCGGTTCACCCCATTCAGATTTGACTGGGTCGCATACTTGACTGTGCTGAGTGAGTTTCCAATGAGGGTCTTAGCATACGATGAGGCTCGAACTCGAGATCTCGCTAAAGCTAGCGGTATGGAGTTATTTAACAATCCAACCAATACCACATTGGTTTCTTTTCTTTATTTTGAAAGCACCACTACACCAGGCTTCAATTGTGAGCTAAGGAGTTATGGTAATGGTTTCTTATTAACAAAATTTTATATAGGTAAAAAGTTCACCTATAATTTCCATCTCAAATTTGGCTAATGGCTAAATGACTAAAACACTTGGGAGGGGGCCGAGAGCGTACATTTCTCCCTCAGTCCCTCTATGTGCTCTTAGTGGAATTTAAACCCTCTCATCTGTGATGATTAACTTGAATTTCTTAGTTAATTATCGTGAGGATGTTTTCCTTTTTGATGTTTAAAATTAGTGACGGATCGGAGGGTCTGAGGGAGTGTTCCGTAAACGTATAATATTGATAAAGTTTTGATACTTGATTGAGTGTCAAAACATACAATTTAAAAAAAGGTTGGGTTTTTTTAGTTCAATTCTAAAGAAAAGCCCCAAGTCTCCAAACCATAACAAAGGATTGAATATCTTGCTCTTGCGTGCAAATAAAGTTCGTTGTGCATTATGTGTGATGTGTCTGATCTACATGGCTAGAGACTAGAGTGTCCCTCAACCAACCAGCCAGAAATGTAGACGAAGTAGCTGACAGACCTTTTGTATTTGGCATTTCTGGTTAGAATGACCTGAACAAGCTGGAGAAAAGCTTCTTAGCAAAACTAGTCTCAAAGTGTTTTGGTTATTTCATGTCACACTTTGGTAAGATCTCTCCTGTCTTATGCGTCCTGGCTCTTGCCCAGCACCCTGTTCGTAGTGGATGACACCGCTATTGTTCGTTACCACATGCGTTTGCAAAGGTAATTTGGTGGGTTATGGCTTTCGCTAATAAAGTTGCCAATAGATGGTTAAAATATGCTGTAAAGGTAAATTTGGTCAATGTATTGCAAAAGATATTTTACTGCAGGTCAATGATGGTTGCCAGTCGTTATTATCATAATAAACCTTTGAGGAAAAAAATCACCAAAAACGGTATCATAGAAATTAATGTAAAAGGGTAGGTAGAATTAAGATAACTTTTGAGGAAAAAATCACCAAAAACGACATTCATTTTAGGACAGAAGGGGCAATCATTTCTTTTGAGAAAGGGAGGGCCTGGGGTGCACAATATATCGAGAAGTCTTTCTTATGACCTCAATTCACAAAAGCCACATTAAATTTAAGGTTACTCAGAAAAGTATAAAATATTAATAGGTAAACTTTGTCGAGACAAAGAATGAAAGGGAGAAGATACTGTCTTAGCCAATTTTATTAGCTGCAAACATAAAGGGAACAGGTTAAATCATCAATCGTAATCACAGCTAATCCTCACGCCGCACAACGTTAAATCTAAGATTAACATCTATTGAAATGATAGATAACGTAATAATGGTGTTTAAACACGCTTTGAATTCAAGATTAACGTGCAGGATGCATGGTATTACCGTTTTGGTCCGGAGTTGATTTCTTTTTCTTTGGCCTACTCTTACTGAACAGCATTGATATTGAGGTGACTAATGGGAGAGGCAAACTTTCTTCAAAGTCGCGCTTACTGTCAGTGCGACTTTGGTGTTCCACAATGACGTACCATTTTATGTACCACTTCAATCTCAATCATTCGTTGTTTATTAATGAATTAAAACAAAATGCAATAACAAATTACGAAAATATGAAATTGAATTGGTATACGGATTGATACAACTTATTGCGAAAATTGCAAAACATTTTTCTCCTTTTTTTTGGTTGTCCGATTGGTGCACCGGAGCTTCGCTCCAATTACGTCCAAACCAAACTCAGGTCGCATACCTGCCTCTGGTAGGTGAGTCTCACAATGAAGGTATTTGCATACGCTTAGGTTCAAACTCGAGACCTCGGTTAAGCGGTGAGAAGCTGATTACACTCTAATCAACCCCCCATTGGTAAAACAATTTTCTCCTTAAGATTAAGTATCATGCTCAAGCAATGGCAGAAAACTATTGTACTAAAATAACGTCAGCAACTTTCCACTGTTATTCTCGTTCTTGAGTGGGGGGCGGGGGGTCGTGGAAGAAGTGGGGAGACGGTGCTATCGTAACCGTAGTCAAGAAATAGTGCTGCTATTAATTGGTAACGGAAACTGCATACTGAATTAGTACTAAATTTTAATGGAGATTATGATGAGCTCATCCTACATTTTTTGTTATCACATCATGTTTGCTATATACTCCGTAACAAATTTACGCATTCGATTATACTATTACTCGCGTTTTTCTTGGCAATTTATATCCTACGCCCATACATATGTTATATAGTGTATCATATATATGGTTATTTTTCTTTTGAACTGCTATGATGCTAATGGGTCAAGCCCTATATATAATACATGGTATACCATGCTCATGGTACACCGGGTGTAGGATGTACGGATTCCTTTTTCATCTTCTTGATATTCTTGTTGTTCTTCCAGTTTGAAGGCGGAGCCACAAACTGACAATAATGATCTCAAATGAAACTTTGTTTGGTTTACATAGGGATTATATAACATTATAACCTGTTTAATTTCGTTTCTAATGGTAGCTGCCAGTTTGGCCATTATGAGTTCATGACATATGATTCACCATATGACATATTCATTATTGTTCACCAGTGCACCAATATACAATAACGAAGTTTTGTTGGCGCAAGGAAACTCAATCTTGTTGATAAAGACCATTTACCTATCAATTTCCAATCGAGGTGATCTCCACATAGTAGATGCCATGGAATATGTATCAAAATCATCATTATATATATACTCGAATTGACACTCAATAGCTTTCCCCTCACTCGCTCCTGCACCTTAGCTTACTCATATGCTTTGCCCCACCCTCCACCGTCCCTTGTTGATAAGTTCTCCATATCAGGTATCAACACCCACGTACATGGGAGTGGCCATTCTTAGTCATGACTAATACATGAGAACTGACACTATTGGCAAGCAATCCTTTGCAACTGTCACTCCACCGAATCAATAAAACCTCCCAAGTTGACATCTCAATTCTCACATGCATGACTGCATGAGCAATCCACTATCTATGTTTTGTCGAAAGGAAAAAAGAATCCTACTCCACTCTCAAGCGTTTCTTTCAAAAGGTAAAAAAAAAAGTCTTAATCAAACTAGAGTGAGTCGTCCTAATTATTTGAATAGGAATTATACCAAAATTATTGTCATGAAAAACAATGAAAACTCTATAATAAATTTGGACCGCCCACTTTGGTCCGAGAGACCGACAACTACAGGAAGAGTAGAGTTGATCGCACTAGGTGGCGGCCTAGATTAGTTTTATCCTAAAACCAATTGTAAGAAAAGTAACCTCTAAACTTTTATAGATTAACACTCGATCGATTCCGTCTTTGATGCGCGGGACAACAACATACTTTCACACACTATGAAATGAACTAATGTATATTAGTTGCAATGTGTTAGGAGATATTAGGAAATAAATATTAGGAGATATTTATGTTAGGCATATTAGATATTTAGGAGATAGTTAGTTTGGGAAATAAGCTGATGTAATAGTATAAATACGGGGCTTCCCTGCGTTATTGACATCATCAATACAATACACATTCTCCTCTATACAGAATTTGTCATGGTATCAGTTTATCCCCTTTATACAATTTATCATGGTATCAGAGCGGGTCCCTCTTGGGCCCCTCCCCCGATGACATGTAGTCCACTCGAATGGTCCCATACGTAAGACCCGCAGAGGCAGAGAGGCATTCGAGTGCAGGGGAG
>ONZK01000071.1:28078-39438 GCA_900322385.1 Pharnaceum exiguum | reverse complement strand
CCACTCCTATAAGTATGGACATCTTCATCTTCAGAGAGTTCAAGAATGGTAACTCACTTCGACTACCATGCCAAACAGGGTCCACCCCGAACGGATAAGTATCACGTACTTTTACTAAACCTGACGTATAAGCATCCCTGCAATCACACACTGTTAGAGACATTGCTTTTGATAGAGTAAAAGAAGACATGAAAGCAAAGACTAATGTTCATACCGACAAGAAGCATCGCGACATGCATAAGCAGATGGTCCAAACAACTCAAATGGAACTGAGAAGAACTCATTATACACAAATCCGGTGTATATGGAAAACAATGCCATCATCATTATGATATAGCGGCCACCAAATGCCATCTCCATAATATCTCCAAGTTTCTGCCACCAACAAAATATGGGACAGCACGTAAGATAACTTTATCCGTGCTTAATTCAGAGACAATATCCTGCCCCTAATTATAGATTAAAAAAATTAACAAAAGAAAGGAAAGCTAAAGGAGTATGGGAAGGTAACCCTGATAAATGCAAAGTAGCTTTTATTGTCTATAGAAAATAGAAGCACACAATAGACCAAGGGTGTTTTGACCGTTTTATCGTCTAGCATCCTATGACTAGTATCTCATGCAACCCCAACACCAAGTCCTATAGAGTGAGGTCAGCTATCACTAGTCGTTCATGGGAGTCTTAAGACACAAAACCTTTGCAACATGTAACCACATACAAAACGCAAAGAATAATCAATAGTATCTCATATTGTTCTTGATTAATCTGAAGATCGGTGAATTTTGTGAACTTTAACTATTTTCAACTTCCAAGTTTCATGAAAACTTTTCTTGAACTCTTCTTACTGAAATTTCAAATTGGAAAGGTAGCAAGACCTATAACATTCTATAAACTGAACTTAAACTTAAACTTAAACTTATGAGTGTACCTAGTGCTGGTCACCCTTAATCGTGAAAAAAGTACCTACAACAAAAATGGAATCCCAACCAGTAAACCACTAATTACCTGACTGGAGAGCTTTCTTTCCCTCATGATGAAGTACAAAGTAGCTAGCAACAAACATATACCATGGCCCCAATCACCAAACATTACAGCAAATAGGAAAGGAAATGTGACAATCGTGAAAACACCAGGGTTTGCTTCCTGATACTTGGCCACCCTGCAAAAGTAGGACTTAGATTAAAGATCATAGCTGTAACACACATTAAAACTTCCAATGGTACTACCTGTGGGGAGTAACAAAACATGGATGAAACTGAGAAGTATACATCCGGATCCAAGTGCACAGATATAGTGTTCATCAAATCGATTAACTCAAATATGTTATACCATGCCGAAGTCATTATTTTACCAATCTGAGGGGAATTGATTTGGGCCCACACGGGGGGGGGGAAGGGGGGGGTTGTCAATCCACATAATGCTCAAACAAAACAGTCCATTTCTTTGAATCAATAAGTTTTCTGGTTCTCCAGGGTGTAAGAAGAATAAGTTCTAATCCTGTCTGATTTTTTCTCTAAATATTTAACTCTTTTATAAATGAGGACGGCAAGAAACAACAGCAAAGGAACAAGAAAAGAAGGTACATAACATGCTGAAACATGGGCAGCTTATCTCTAAAGCTGATAATAATATTCATTAAAAATTCACATTTTTAAGCACCACCGTCAACAATCTAAGTGTGATATTCATAAGCATGCCGTTGGAACTTGGAATGACGATAGAGTTCCAAAAGCCCGTAGGTATATTATCGTACACGCTAAATGCAGAAGGCAATAGCTAGCTTACCCATAAGCATTCACAATTTCCTGATAAGCAACTGTGACTTTGTTTGTGCGAAAGTATGTTGGAGGCATTTCCTTCGTTTGCAAAACATGGAATATTGACCCAATTTGTGAATTGCAGTCATAGGATGCACGTTGTAAGGTATCTTGAATCTGTGAATTACCATAGTACAATCAGTGCGTTGTTTTTCCCCAAGAGTGCCTCTACCTAGCTGGATTTCACACTAAATCAGCACAACCCCAATCACAATAGAGTAGTGAAATCTCACCTGCTTTGTTGCAAAAACAGGGCACCACCCTTCTGCAACTAGGCATTGCTTTGTCACATCTATGCTAAGCATATTTAATGTATGATACACAGATTTCTGCTTCTGGACCTTTTATAAACAAACAGCAAGGATTAGTGGCTTAATGCTGGTCATTCAATACTCAAGCAAATACACTTTTTTCCAAGTTATCCGAAGGGGGAAAAAGGAAACCACATTCCACCGTACAGACAAAAAAGATTGTATTTATAAAGAAAAATATAAGACTAGGAATGAGCAAAGGGAGAGGTTTACAGAATACTAACCAAGTAGTGCCACTGTTCAATTTGGGAGCCGACTGCACTTAAGACATTGTCACGGTGCACATGACCAACATCTATAGTAGTCTTTAGCTCAGAAAGCCTGGCATTCACCTGTAAAGAGCTCATGTTATTACATTGGATCAGTGAAACTTTAGAGTATCAGCACAAACAATACACAAGTCCATATTTCTAGCTTCCTTATCTTTTCCAGGTCAAAATAATTTAATGACAACAACAAGGTCAAACAAAGAAAACTCTGTCAATAAAATCCTGCGTCTAACGAGAAACCACAATAGACAGAACACGTTGTAACTAGTAAGCGTTAACGGTCACTGAAATTAATGCATCATTGGCTCATTGCTCATCATCTACTGGAAAACTTTGGACCAAATTCCGAAGATATCAAGACATGTAACCAATAGTATTCTAAGAGAATTATACCTCTGAAAGCATTTCCTCTTGCTTTCCTGAGTCATCGGAAAAAGGATAGCGATTTGCTCCAAAAGCTTCGCAGATTTTCACTATCTTGGTCTTGGCTCTTTCTCCTGAGTAGAAGATGACAAACACATTCTTTTCGACCTGTACAACCAAGTAATATCAGAAACAAAGGAAGGGAAACTGTAACAGCTTAATGTAGCAACTGACTCCTGACAAGGATAATCATCTTATTTCCACTTACGATGTTAAAGTGATATCCAAAGACTGGATACAAAACTTCTGATGCACAAACAAAGATGTATCTCAATCAATTACAAACTTACCTTTTCACCAGATGCAGGGTGGATGACAGGATATTCCAGTACCACTTGCTTCATAAAAATATTACCACGGGTTGCTCGAAAAAGAATCCTTTCAAATGCAATTGATTTTTCTCTAGAGACCAGACCAGCAACGAATCCAAGCCTAACTTGTTTTGACGGATCAACAACCATCTCCTACACATAAATCTAAATTTCAATGCATCATCCAGTGGTAAAAGAACGTGTGATCCAGCATAATCAAATTACACCGGGCTATAGAGCAATTACTTGTTCCCGTAATAATGGGCTGTCAATCGATTTATCACCAATGTACCGTGATTCATTGTCTCTTTGCTGTGCTGCTGCTCCATGTAACGCTGAGTGAAAAATTTCTCTTGCCTGAAATAGGACAGTTAGGTGAGCTCCTCTCTCATACTATTTACTAGGAACAATTCGATTGTTAATCTATAATTTATTCGATCATGCAAGGATGTGAAAGAAGCGTGCAGCTTAGCTCCTACAATAGTCAGCAGTTCTGAAAGAAAAAAAAGGAGAATAAAAAAAGGAAGATTCACTCACCTTTAGCAATACTAACTTATATTCTAGGAGCTCATTGTACGAATGCTCTAGATTTTCACTATTCGTATTCATCTCTACTATCTCTGCTTCAAGTTCGCCAAGTTTCAACTGAAGGCAAAACAGTTTCAGAAAAAGAGTTCAAAAATGGAAATTGCTAATAGCTCAAAGCAGTAACAACATATAAGTTCCGGCATCGAGATTCAAGCATACCTCAACCTCATCCAATTCTACATTGTGAGTACCAGGGAATCTTGAAGATGTCAGGATACCAGCTTTCGCCATTTGTTCCTTGAAAAATCTAATCTTTCGAGCCATTTCTCCACATCTTTTCATCTGGAAAGTGAGCAAGCCAACAGATGACGACATGAACAAAGCAAAAACAAAGTTGAAAATAAAGAACATCCAACTCGAGAATGTCCTAGCACCTACACATATATCTAATCAGTGTAATCAACTATTGGCAGAGTTGTCATAATGTACCTGAGCAGCGTACGTCCTCTGGAACGGGCTCTTTTCAGGATTAAGCTGAAACATAAGCAATAAATCAAAGTCAAACAGTGACTCGATTCACTTCAACTCGAGAAGCACGAGGGCTCCAAATGTGTTCTTTAAGTTCAATCAAAATCCCAAGGTTCCTGATCCTAATCTCTCATTAGCTGAAAGTCAGGTTAAAAAGTTCTTGAATACACTAAAAATTTCACCACATCCAATCATTCACCTTAGTCCTCAATTATTTTGCAATATCCCTCGGGTCAGTATCTCTAACCAATTCTATGCTAATCACAATTCTAAAACTCTCTCAATTCCGATTCCCAAATTGATTGCCAAGTCAGAAAAGGCTCAACTTTAGCTAGTCAATTTCCCTATATGTGAGTAGTATTTATAACCCCCCTCCCCTCCCCTCCCCCCTCCCTTTAATTTTTCTTTTTACAAAGGAAGCACTCTGGGTTGTCACCGTAGCGATGCAAACCTAAGGCCTAATGTCTACAAGGCCGTGTTTCAACTTTCAACTACTAAGCTTAGACTTCCTCCTCGAGGTAATTTTATAAGAAAATCAGCATTCTAAATCTGTGATCAAACAACAACAACCAGAACAACAACCGAGTGTAATCCCCATTCAATGGGGGTGCTCGGGGTCAGGATGTACGTAACCTTACCCCTGCATAAGAAAAAAGGAAGGTTTTTTTTTCCAAGATTGACCCTAAATGCATTGTTGCACTGGAATATTAATTTCCCGCAGCTTCACTAAAAATAAGAAGTACTGAAAGGTTTTCTAGCCATTTTGCTACAGTCCATAAACACCTAAATCGTGATCAAACACAAATCTCTAAGACTCTAACCAATTCATAGCTAGTCACAACTCACAAACGATACGCTTTGCGCCACCATATACGTTAAATCTGAATACTTCAAAAACTCTCTCCGTCCAAATTCAATTACCTCCTAATTTAATTGCCTTGGCACGATAATTTTATTTGTTACTAAAAATTCTCAATCAATAGAAACAATATATATATATATGAAGAAATTAAAACATAATTGGAGCATTTTTAAAACACGTGATCAAACACGTACATATATGTAGCAACAAATGTAGAATTAATTAAGAATACGTACATCTTTAAATTGGAAGAGGGCGAGATCGCCAAGGTAAGAAATGGTACGAAAAGCAGAGTCATTAGGAATGATGAGCTGGACAAGCTGCATTTCCTCCGATCTTAACAGATCCATCGCCGCCGACGGACCTCCCCACCCCATTATTCTCTCTCTTCCCCGATAATTAGAATTGAATGGCAATTTCACAATCTTTGTTTTGTGGTCAAAAGTTCTTTTTCTTGGTTAGTTGGTTTTGGTTATGTTTATTTAACAGTTTTGATTTTGAAGCAACGATGAAGTTTCCCACCTTTTGATGGAACGGACAGATGCCAACTTGCGCGCCGACACTTGTTTTTTCCCTTTTTATAAGTCTGACTCACTTTGCTTTCATTTCAACCTAGAAAAAAGAAAAAGGCAAAACCCCGAATTATCCTAAGTAATCTCAACTTAGACCGGATATTTCACAATAATGTTTGGGTAGCAGCAGATAGTAGATAGGAGAAGTAGATAACAGATTTGACTAGTAGATAGCAGATAGCAGTTTTAGAATTAGTGTTTGGTAAATTAACAGATTGTGTGAAAATTTCGATGATACAATCTACTCTTTAAAAATGCTATTATCATTAGTATATTTAAAAGAGTAGATTGGTGGTCCAATATGCTATTTACCAAACACCACAAATGGCGGATTTGTGAGTCAAATATACTATTTTGCCTTCAAACCACAAAAAAAAAAAAAAAATACTATTTTGCCTCAAATCTCTACTCTTTTTTAGGAGAGATGCTCTTTATCAAACAGGGCCTTAACTTCGTAAAATTTTCCCTAAAAATCCCAACTTAGCGCCTTATTTCCCTAAACAGTTTAATGAAAGATTTCTGTGTGGCCAATTAATGATTTCCGTGCGGTCATTTTAGGGGTACCTTGCAAGTGTCGCAGCAATTAGACAGGTGTTTGTTTAGTCAAATTCCTCATAATCTATTAGGGGGTTGTTAACTTCAGTATTGTTGAGTCAGACTAAAATAAAGCATTTCACATGAAAAGATTTTGTTTGAATTTCTTTACTTTGGGTGGACATGTAAGTTTTGCATGAGGCATGTTTTTTTAATATGAGTCAACATATATGTCTAAACAAACACCTGCCAAATCAATATCACAAATGTAACTATGTAAGGTACACCGAAAATGACCCAGCCGGAAATCATTAAATTATTCAAGGATGTAAGGTGTCAAGTTCAGTTCATTTAAACTCAATTCGGTTCAATTAGTACTTAGTGAGTCTAGTCTAGTCTAGTCTAGTCTTTGTTGTTAAAATTGGTTTACTATATATATGCATCATACCATGCATGCATCGTGTATCAGAAGAAAAACGTACACGATCACTACAAGAAAGCGTCTCTAAAGCAACCGTATTTGCTACTAGATTGTTAGATGGAAATAGTTACCGGGCTTTTTAAAACTGCAACCAAAGAAAAAACAGTTGAAACTTGCAACTAGATATGGGCTGGGTAGCATAGATAGTTGCAGATAACATCCAAAAAAAAGCCCCGTAGAAACTTGGTTGCTATTTGGGCAGATCATCTCCCACTGTTTCACATAAAAAATTGTATTTTATCTAAGAATAATAAAAAAGACATATCCCTCTCACAGTTCTTTACACACTATCTCATTTCTCTCTCTCTCTCTCACATACATTACCCTTCACCCTCAGCCACGGAAGAGCCACCAATCTCCTCTCCGCTACCGAAAAACGACAAACCACCACCACCACCAGTTGGTCCCTTCTGGATATTGGTGCCTTCGACTCCATTAACATGGTATATATTCTCTTTCTTTAGATTAATTAAATAGTAGCTACTCATATAAAGTAGATCTTAGGTTTCTAAATTTTTCTTCTACTAATTTATTTCTTCAATTTTACCCCTTAAAAGATCTGTGCTTACTTGTTTCTTTTTGCTGTTTTAATTTGGCTTATTATTCATTAGGGTTTGTGTATTTCTGGGCTAATTTTTTTAATTACTATTTCAGCAGTGTATAAGCTAATTGATACCCAAAACTTGTTGTGTTGTTCTACAAGTTGGCTACAAATTCCAGTTGTGTTGTTCGAGTTGCTTCTTCATATTGTGGTTGTCATCATTGTATTGTATAGTAGGTATAGAAGGATTAAGCTAATATAATGTTATTGACTTCTAGTTGCAGCAGCTTATAATTACACTGGAGTTACTTTTTTAGTCAATCATCTGCTCATTCGGACCTATTGACCTCTCATGTTGATAGGGATGAGTTTCCAAATTGCTAATAATATTAATATTAATTGAGTGATAGTAACAAAGTTTAATTATAGATGAGATGTCTTTGGTGCAAACTTAATTTTATACATCGATTATAATGTGGTACATGACACCATGGTCTTTCCTAATCTTCTTTAAGTGTTGAAGGGTTGCAAAATGGGAGATAAGGATGGTATGCAAGAAGTTGTACTAACCTTTGTTCACTACATAGCTCCAAAGTCTAAAAAAGTAAAAGGTGAGCTGAATACAATTATTAAACCTTTAAATGATGCCTCAAACACCAGGCTAATATTTGTATGAATCATTATTGAGTTGATGGAATTGTTTTGGAGTATAGTATGGTAAAACAGGTAAGGTTTTACTGCCTTGAAAAGATTCAGCCGAGCATCACTAATGGCCAAATCCATTTATAACTCTCATGTGCAATAGGCTTGCTGAATATTTCTAGACACATTGGCATGTTTCTATTTCAAATTAGTTTGGTAACTTTGGTGTCCTATTTTGTACTATTGGTTTTGTAAGATGCCTTTTTATTGATGCGGGATAGGAAAATATGACCCGTTGTTGGTGATCTGGTATGCTATATTGCACTGATGTGGTATCCTTCTTCTATTCCTCGAACATTTTGCAGTACAGGAAAGTAAGTGGTCAATGTTTTCTAAGATGCATTTTAAACTAGACAAGGATGACATTAACACTTCTAAGATGATGCAAAATAAGTGTTTAAGTGCATGTATGTTCTCTTATCACTTGTGTGTTTTATGTTTATTTGGTTCTAAATAACTTGACAGAATTTCTTGACCAAGCTGTTGACTACATACATATATCTTGTATTTACAGGAGAAATATGTGAGGTTGGGTAGCTGTGGAGTTGATTTGAATGGAACATATGAGGAGATGATAATTTGTACGAGTTGATTTGAATGGAACATATGAGGAGATGATAATTTGTACCTTGAAGCTACTGGACAGTGGAGTAGTGTATGGTTTGATTGGAACATATGAGGAGATGATCATTTGTACCTTGAAGCTACTGGTGGCTGGACAAATTAAAGGAGCAGTGTATGGTGGCAGAGATGGACAAAGAGAGCAGCTCACGAGCATAGGACAAGGGCTGGACAAAAGATATGCTAACCAAAGCTTCAATTGTTGTCGTCATCGGTCCCTTTTGGTGGTTAGTTTCATCTAAGCAGTTTGTAGATTAGATAGCTTATAGGTAGAACTACAGTTGTTCTCGATGTCTCATCTCAATGAAAGCTTTGGATGGTTTTTTTTTTTTGTTTTGGGTATGCTACTGTATGTTTTCATTGGATATTAAAGGGATATTTTCAAGTGAATCTCCTCTTTTTAGAATATATATATATATATACAAATTTGATTCACCCAGAAGTTGCAGCCACAAGTTTCTCGCACAATTTCAGATTAATTTTGTATTATTTAACAAAAAATTGCAACCAGGTGTATTTCAGACTGAAAAATTTAGATATGTATTGCAACTAAGTTGCTACCAATCAGTGACCGAAATGCAACCGTAACTTGGTTGCAGTTAGTCCGAGTTGCTACCGAATATTGGTTGCAGGCTTGCAGCTATTAACCGAAGATCAGTTGATACTTGCAACTAAAAACATGGTCGCGAATCAGTCGCAGTTTGCAACCGTAGTCCTTGTCGAAAATCAGTCGCAACTTGCAACCAAAAAGCAACCACTTGAAATTTGACCGTGGTTTTCGCGACCAACTCATTTCGGTAGCAAATCGGTCGCAACAGCTATTTGCTACCGAATTCGTATCGTTTGCTACCGAATTTTCGGTTGCAAATTTGCCCTTTTCTTGTAGTGGATGGTTTGGATGTGGATTGAGTGTAGAAAATAATCTATCAGCAGATGGTGTTTTTTTTTCTGATCGAAAGGTTTGAGATGGTACTACAGGCCTACGTACAGTTGAATATATTGGGCAGATATGCACTATGTGATCTACATCATCATCATTGAATAAATTGGGCAGTTGCCATTAACCGCACAATTGCAGTATTGAGTATTGACTCACATTTTAATGATTGTCATGTGGCAAGTGAAAGTCGACTTTCAGGAATTCTAGCTATGTTGAAGCCTTGAAGGGGCTTTTCTCTTGCTATTATATGCCGCACCAGAGATTTTCCAAGTCATTCATTAGGATGCTTTGTTAGTTTTCCTGAATTTTCAACCCTCTCCGTTTCTCTTCAGCTATCTTTGTCACAAGCATCTTTCTGTAGTAAAGTACATTTCAATTGGAGTCTTTATTTTTCCTGTTACCTTTTCTGATCTTGGAGAGATTATGAAATCAATGACTGGCTACCAGCTAATGAGTTAAGAGGGAAATTCTATGATTTTTAAAGAGCGAATTTGAATTGAGATGATGGAGGATAAGATATACTCCCTCCATCTGGAGCTAAAGGTCTAATTATTATTTCGAGGTTTAGAGATTTGTAATGGGTACAATTGTATTATTTTTTTTTGAAAAGAGGGTACAATTGTATTTGAGGACGTCTTGATTTCAATTTGTTGTCATGCATTTGTATTCCTTCTAGTGAAGCCACTTTGCTCTCATTTCAACTTAGAAAACACACAGACAAACACATTCAACAAAGCCTAATGGGATAAAGGCCCAACAAAGAATAAAGCCCAATGGGGAAACAAGGCCTGAACAAATTAACCAAATGCAGGTACATATGGGTTTGTACTCCAAAAACAATTGATGATTAGCAAGTCTTTGGTATATCTCCAATTCTTAGGTACCTCTAGTGTACACGTAAACTGATAGTATATCATTAGTCACTTTTTTAATGTCATTGTCAATTCCTTTATAATTAGTCATAACCAAAGACTTGTTGTTGGTAAATAGGGTGACTACGAATGGATATCAGAACCAAAACTTATTACGTTTGCAAATTACAAATTGAACTGTGAAAAAACCGAAATAAACTGAACTTCAGATATAAAGAATAGGCCCTAAGTCTAAGATTGTTTTCACTTTGCTTCAATTCAGCTCAGTTTAGTTTATTTCACTTCAATTTGATCATTTTACTTCAATGTAGTTGATTTCAACTCAAATAAGTTGAAAAGAATACGGCATTCAGAATTATTCAATTGAATTGTATAATGCCCTGAAATTTCAACTTCAAATAGTTATTATTTCCTCAAATAGAAAAAAAAGAATTTTTTTATTCAGGAAGACATAACGATTGAGGACATTTTTTATAGATGTCAATTACCTGTCTCCTTGAGCCAGGATTCAGGTAAATTTTGCATAGTGCGTGGAGTATCTCCTGATTCGGAGTGTTAACAAATAGAAGTTTTAGTTATCCTTCTTTTAATTGTAAAGATAATTAACATCGATCTTGAATGTCTTCCCTCACGAGATCACGGCGGCCTGAAGTACCCTGACTGCAATTGAAGCACCAAATCTCGATACCCGTAAGCATGTAAGATAACACAACTACAGGAACAAGAGCTAGCTTTTATAGGGCACATAGGCTAGCTGAGCTTATTCAGAAATCAGAAGATCATATCAATGTACGTGCGTACGTACTCAAATAAAAATTTCATACTAAGATGTTCAGTCAAAAGTGTACAAACCAAAAACTACTGTGTCCGGTACTCCGGTCCTTAATTGCTGACAGAAGCACGGGTCATGCCATGCATGCTTGGTTGAGGAAACTCTAAACATCACTCAACAAATTTATTGGAAGGAGAAATGATTCTGAAAACCTAAAACCTAATTAAAAGAGATCTACTAGAGTAGAATGTTTCTTTATCTAACCCCCCCCCCCCC
>ONZK01000071.1:1377-14416 GCA_900322385.1 Pharnaceum exiguum | reverse complement strand
GTTTGTTGTGGATGTTATTGTTTTGATAAAAGAAAAAGAGAAATTGAGAGAAGGGAAACACATAGAGATGCACGCCTACGAATAGACATGTATTTCATTAACACATATTATATGTGTATATATACAATATAAAATGGAGTTTATATTGTACAAGGACTCAACCCTTGTACAATGCATGACAATGGAGAGTTGTGGGCAAACGGATAATCATTTACATCCCACATATAATTATTTCATAACAATGGTTTGACTAGGAGCTTTACCAATCTATCTTCTTCTTTTCTTAATTTAATTCAATTTAAGTTTATTTCAATTCAGTTGTGATTAATTTATTTTAACAACAATCACTTCTAGACCTGTAAGAATATAAGGCCCCATTTTTTAACTGAATTTAACCAAACTGAGCTTCATTTTTTTTTGCGTAATTGTTTTGAACACACTTGCTAAAACTGTATCATTATTAGAATTTTATGAAACTAGTTAATGACACCTTTCTTATGACTTATAAAAAATTACAAATGGATACAAGTATCACAACTTATTATGATCAAAATAACCGAGTTAAACAGAACTGAATAGATTGTTAATAAAAGCACACAAAATTTGTCTCATCTATGTTATTTTTATCCCCATGCATAGATGTACCCGTTGGTTATTTTGGCACGACCAATATATGTTGAACGAACGTCTTTCCCCCCTGAATTTTAGTTAAAGCAATGCAGAATTTGTCGTGGGAGGAGGAAAGAAATGGAAAAAAGAGAAAAAAGAAAAGAATAAAGCTGCGGAAATTTTAACCATTTGAAGCCCATTTATGATTGTCCACTATTCTTTCGAGGAATGGATTGAAACTAAAGAGAGAGAGAGGAGTACTCGTACGTAGCAGTGATCAAACAAACACTGCCGTGAAGTGAATGATGTGAGTGAGGGGGTTCCTTTCACTCTCGAGCCCAGAGCTGCTTCCTTTAATTTATTTATCCTTTTCTTTCTCGTTGACTCTCTACAGTTACTCAGACTGCAGTACTGCTGAGCAAGTGAGCAGCAGAATTTGTCGTTAAATCCATCACTAATCATTAACTTCACAAATAGTTAATTTGTCATTTACCAAGGACATTACCACAGATAACAGATTCTTGACCAAACTCTCATACTAAACGTACTCATCATGAGTCTCAATAGTCTCCCATCCTCGTACGTACTGGTGTAGTGGTGTAAACTGTACAGTGTGCATGTGAATGTGATTATCTGATCGGTACGTATGACTAGGGGTGTAAACGAGCTGAGTCGAGCTCGAGCCGCCCGGGGCTCGGATTCGGCTCGCCTATCCTAAGGCTTGGCTCGGGCTCGGCTCGAAGCTCAACGAGCCAGAAAATATGAGGCTTGGGCTCGGCTCGTTTTAAACTCGAGCCGGGCTCGAGCCTGATGCGAGCCAGCCTTAATTAAGACAATTTCACTTTTTAAAAAAAATATTTTGATATAAATTTATAAAATGTACAAGATATTAAATTAATAAAATTGTATTTGTTAATACTTAAATATTAACTGAAAATTTGACTAACATCGCTTATTTATTAATTACAAATATTTATAGAATACATAAAAAAATAATGAAAATAACAAGACGAGCCAAACGAGTCGAGCCGAGTCACAGTACCTTCGGCTCAAGCTCGGCTTGTTTGACAAGCGAGGCGGCTCGGGCTCGGCTCGAGCTTACTGTTGACCGAGCTCGAGCCGAGCTTTGACCGAGCTGAGCCCGAGGGCTCACCGAACCGGCTCGGTTCATTTACACCCCTAGGTATGACCGTATGAAAGTAGAATTGTGAGTGAATATCACTCACACTTAGAGTGTGTTTTGGTCGGTTGAAATGATATGAATTGAAAGTGAACTGAAGTGAAAAAAACTGAACTGAACTGAAAAAAACTGAAGACAGTTATAATTATAACTAAAACTGAACTGAACTGAAAAAAACTGAAAAATGCTGAACTGAACTGAAAAAAACTGAAGACAGTTATAATTATAACTAAAACTGAACTGAACTGAAAAAAACTGAAAGATACTAAACTGAATTGAAAAAAACTGAACTGAACTGAAGTGGAAAAAACTGAACTGTAGTACTATCGACGAATAAAACACAGCCTTATTCACAACCTTAATTAGTTCAGTGGCCAAGCATTAGCTCATAGGAACATGGACATTTTTATTTTTTTATGGGTCAATTGGAACGTGAATATTGTAATTGTAATGGAACTAATGTAAATATAAAACCAAATTGCTCGGTATAAAGAATCTCATCAAGACAGAACATATAAATATTTTGATCAGTAATTTTAAGTTCAAAAAACACACCCTAACTTCTGTGTAAATGTATCCTCACATAAAAGTTATGGTGTACGTACTACGTATAACATTCTTGGATGTACTCGGCATCGTTGCTTTGTTCGGCATACCAAACGAAGGTCCACAACAATAATCAAGATAAAATTGGAGATTTTGGGACAATCCATTTGAGTGTTCTCTAGTGATGTCTTTTTAGGTAAAATTCTCTCATCTCTGTCCAGCTGGAATTTTGTACTTTTAAGTCTGCATATGCAAGTTCAACCTTTCAAACTTAACACTTCTCCCCCTCCCTCGATCTTCACTCTGAGCATTACATTTAGAATCCAAGCCCCTTTTTCTCTTTTTTTCGTCCCCATTTAGATTTCCTTTGTATACTTTGCCATACCCTTTTGGTTTCCCTGCACTCTGACATGAAGACGTCCACAGTGCAATTGTTCGAGTTGCTTTACTGAGGATATGAGCTTCATTCACTCGAGTGCAATTATATTCCCTCCTCTTTTTATTTTTGTGATTTTAATGTTGTAACGCCATAAATGTTTTCCTAGGAAAAAAACACTTTAAAAGATTGGCATGCTTCAATCCAAGTTTATTAGTGCAGCCTTAAGATTGGGACATGAGATCTATGGAAGGGTTTGTTCAATGCAATTTAGTGTTCGTTTTTTTTTCAATTCGATCAGTTCAACGCGATTTACCTATTGCATTAAGTTTTTTCATTATATTTTAGTATTTTTCTATTCAGTTCAGTTTTTTTCAATTCAGTTCAGTTTTTTTCAATTCACTTATAACTATTAGAAAGTTAGTAATTAACGAAACACATCCTAGTGAGAAAGTTCAAATTTTGACCCTACTAATACATACTCAACTAGTTATGCATAATTGGTTTGTGGCTTTTGTGCCACTCTTGCTAGTTAAGTACAGGCTTTATAGCCAAGTAGGTTTGTTAAATTGGTTGATTGCTCTATGTGTACATTTCTACCCTTTTCTTTTCGCATTTCCAGTTTTCACATAGGTAGGAAATGGAAACGTCATTACTAACAGTTGCTAACGTCAGTAAGCATTTCACTCGGATTAGTATTTGAAAGTTACTGTATTGAAGAAGATGTATTGTTAAAGAATATTATTCCCGCTTTTTACCAGTTAATTTTTCTACAATTATCATATACTCCACAAAAATCATTATCGGTGATTCAATTCAGATTGTTTTCAATTTTAACCAAATCGTGCTTTAAAAAAAAACAAATCGTCATTTCACCACAAGCAGAAAAGAGATAAAATGCGCGCATTTTCTATTTTGGCATTACTTATTTCCTCAATGGTGACTGATGAGGCTGACATACAACAACTTATTTAGTGTACACCCTCGGATATAAAGAGTTACACACTTATATCGGGGGCAGATCATTTCTAGTGCCATTATGCACTGAAAAAGTCCCGAACGGTGCGATTTTTGAAATCAATAGGGGGGAGGGGGATGGGTGAAGGAAAATTTATCGAGTGCCAATTGAAAGATTGGCAAATTGATGTAAGATGGGTATTAAGTTAAACGTTAGAAGAATAATATTACGGTACATTAGTAACATACTCTGCATGAGCCTATTTTTTCTTCAACTTTTTAAAAACTTATTATCAGATGAGTTAGTTTAGATGTTTCTTTTATGTAATAAGTTATGACATCGATATACTTATTGGATGAAATATATTTTACTAAAATAACACTTATATATTGGACTACTGGGAATATAAGGTTTTGTTAAGTCATATTGGAACGGATTACATGACTAGTTGAATGGTAAGATTAACAGTTAAACCTTTAGAGGGGAACTATAATGAAATGACATGAACTGACTTCTAAAAACTAAAATTAACTGAACTTCTAATTGCTTTAATACACAATTACTTATTATAACCTTACTAAATATTGGTTTTTTATAAAAATATAAAAATGAGACATGCATATTCAATGATAAATAAGGACTTATGAATGTACATCGAAGGTGCGCACAACTTCTAACGATAAAAACATGACGAGATGAAATAAACTAAAATGAAAAAAGTTGTTAGAAATTGCTGGGAAGAACATGTATGCAGTATGCCCTAGCAGATTGCAAAAGGTTCCTTTGTTCGTCAGTTCGCTTGTATTGCCCGCTAAGAGCTAGGTTTTTCAACCGAACAAGAAGACATAGTCTTTCCATAAACGGTAAATTTTACTGTTCATAAACATGTCACACTCGAGTACTCCTTCCATCTTCTTCCCAAACAAAAAACTTACTGCCACTCATTCACCACAGCTACTCATTGCTTACCAATTACCAGCGATCATATTGGTCCCATTTCACGCATATCATAGAAATTTTACAGCAATTGTCCCACTTCACTTAGTGTGGCCCCCTTCATGTGCGGGGGTCCCAATCATGAAGCGGGAGGTATCTACAGAGAGAGTGGAATCGATGATCATGCATCATGATCGTATGGGTAGGCTGAATAATCTTGGAGAGAGCTCCCATGATAGGTTTCCCTTTGGATATATAATTGGTGTATCGGCCGTTTACCTGCCACAGTGTCTCGAATGAGGATTATAGTGACTTGTATGGCCACGTGCCTAGCCCTCCACCTTTAGACACCCTAAATTAGCCTTTGTTATGATTCGGTTAATATGTGAGTCCTTTCTAAAGGAGGTTGGAGGTTCCCTTAAGACACTGCCTTTTTCTGTGGGACATTGGAATTACCTCTAGGCAGAGTGTTGTTGCATTGGCAACTTGAGGTTGTGCAATTTCCTATGAGCTTTCTATGTGGGATTCTTGATGGAGTCATGCAAGCAACCGGATATTGTTAACCATGAAGCATACTTTTAGCACAGCAATTGAGATGATAAGAAACTAAAATAAGTACATGCATAGTGACGTGAGATTGTGTAATGTTCTGTTCATATTGGAAGAATGTTACGAGTAATATTCAGCTTGTACCTTCTTTTTTTTTTTTTTGCACAATTTGCCTAATCATCAATTTATATAATACTCCCTTTATTTCACAAGCTTATTCTTAACTGGGAGATGGCATAATTTTTAGGAAATTTGTTATTTGACAAAGTAATCCTCGTATTATCAAGTAAAGAAAGGGGGTTAGTTTAATTTGGGTGGAAAATGACGTTAGTTTGGCTCGATGAGGTGGAACTGAAGGTGAAAACGGTAAAAATATCACTTTAAAAATAGAAATGAGAAGAGGATTGTGATTTTAAAAAACCAATAAGAAAAATGGAATTTTTATCTATCAAACAAAAGAATTATTAAAAATATTAAAAATAATGTCAATAAATTTGCAATGTAAGCTAGTGAAAGAGAGGAGACACTCCTATCAAAAAAAAAAAGAAAGAAAGAGAGGAGACACATTAATAAATTAGGCGACCACATCGCGGCATAGATGGCACTTGAGTCATGCCGTCATGGACTCATGGTAGTGATGAGACTAGAGGATTAATTGTAGTATGAAAATAGTTTGTTCACTATTGCTATTCTAGCAACAACCCCTACTTCCGGATTGTAAATTTGTAATCACAAGTCTGAAAGTGTTAACCAGCAGGAGTCATCTGATCACTGAAGTCTAGTAGGCACTGCTTCCCCCACCACACAAAAGTACGATACAGAAGCTGGGAAGAACTATGAACTACGAAGTACCTCTTCTTTTTTTTTAAAAAAAAAGAAAGATGTACTACGGAGTACTAATCAAGGCGCCTTTACAGTGGATGCATGTTTGATATGGTCGAAGATTCCAAGGAAAATTTAAAGCGAGAGCTTTAAGAAAACTCGTCTACAAGTTAAAACTACAGTTCAAGTTAGTAGGCCTTACTAGCTAAAGGTTGTCAAGGAAACGAGAATGTAAGCTGCATGAGGCTAATTTCAGAAGTACCGTCAAAGGTCAAAATTGAGAGTGACATCACTTCTGATTAAGTAAACAGAGCGTAAAGGAGGCTAAACCATAGAGCTTGGTCCCTGATTGTTGATGTCGTCCTACCCCTTAACATCAACCTTTTTGGTTTTGACCTAAACAGAAACTACCTATAACTCACTAACACAAAGAGGCCATGACAAAGATGTAGAGGGGGGGAGGGGGTTGCATACTTGCATTGTGCTACGTTAGCTGCCTTTATGCTAAATTCCCTTTTCTATGTAACTTGGTAAAAGGGAGCGAACCTGATTGGCTTGTTAATTTGTCATAAACACCAGTTCCTGGTCTGTATATTAAAGAACTCGCCCAATTTATTTTCGATACATCTTTCATTTCCTAGTGCGGCTGTGGCAATGAATGTAGAATGTAGTAGGTATATACCGAACTGAACTCGACTGTAACACAAATACCATGTAATTTTGATATCACTTCCAACTTACAAGTGGTATTGTACTATTTTTCAGGTTAACGCTTGTCAAGATCTGCAGTGAACTTTGTGATAGGTTCAGAAAATGTAAATTTCGCAGGTTTGAAAAACATACTTGCAGAGCTCTATATTCAGAAGAAACAGTTGGAAGAATAGATGGGTAAAACACAATCACATAATACCAATGCATCAAGTGGTATAGAGTAATAGAAGTTCATAATAACCGGACGGTAGCAAAAATTAATTGAATATAGTGATATAAGAATCCAAAGTTCAAACTTGGAACTGGTGGAAGCTAGCTAATTGCGGCCTCCAAGTCCAAAAACAATTCTGGAATCCAAAGAATAACCTAGGAAAAATTTCTCATAGGAGCAGTTTATTACAGAATTACAGTCATGAACCAGAACACTAAATAGCAGAAAATGTGTAAAACAAAAAAAGAAGGTATTAAAAAAAAAGAAGGAAATATGTGACAAAAGGAGAAAACTGAAACAGGATCCATATAGAACTTGAGAAATGGCTGGATGTGTCAAGAAAACTAGACTCAAGTTTAAATTCCCTACCTCTCATGCAGAATTTGCATCTAGCGACTTTGATTCTAGTGCCGAATACAGAAACAGGTGTGGCTGTGGTACTGCATGTCCTACCTTATCTGAGATGGTGAGCAGAGCAAGCCAGAAGCATCAGCCCCAATTGCTGCGAGATCACAGACAGCACAAAGTTGCGCTTCTTGGCCAGGAACAAAGCGTGCAGTACAGAAAGGACACGATACATCCTTCTGACCTCGGTAAATTGGCACATAAGTTGCTCCACAGACTACAAATGGGTTCCTGAAGTCATAGTTCAACTGGATCTTATCCTTCATGTTCCTCTCAGCAGCCTGGAGAACCTGCCGTGCTGTCTTAGCTTGGTTCTCAGCGGTGGGATTTGTCTCCAAAAGCCTTCGAGCAAAGTTGCCAGCTGTAGCCAGGTTACCAGCTTTGTAACAACTTGTCATGGCAGTCAACAAAGCAAGTCTCACATGAGGAAGCTGAAGGTTGCAATGAGTGAAGTATGCAGCCAATTCCTGTTGGCGGACAGGATCGTCTTTCAGTTCTCTCCTCTTCAGCTCGATCTTCAGACCTAGAACATATTCCTTCACTATGATGATCAATTCCTTGACTTCGTCAACCTCTCTCCTTGATTCAACCACTACCAATGGAATGGTGTGCAGTATATTGGTGAAAGTCCTGAGAGCCTCGCTTAACTTTCCAGCAGTGGTTAACTTGTACCCAGCTCTCAGTTTTTCCTCCAACTGGGAGAAGCTGAAGACAAGAGCTGGCGGATTCCTGACATTAGGGCTCGCTGACTCATTCCATCCTCTTTCAATTGCCAAAGAAATCAGAGGAGCAGAGGGGAAGGCCAGCCAATAAGAGTGGCTACCAGCATATAAATCAATGAAGAGCTGTTTCAGTGGAGCAAAGTTTCTGAAACCCAATTGGCGGCTCAACAACCGCATAGCAGTGTCAAAGTTGCCAGCTGCAGCATGCTCAGCAGCAAGGGATGACCTTTGGATCCATATCTGACTTACAGGCATTCCCGGGGTAGGGGGAACAAATACAGAGGCGCGTCCGTTGCTGGCAACCTTTGGAGTTTCCACGTCTGGAAGATCCAGACCGTCCAGGTCCTCAAGATCCCAACCTCCCTCCTCACCATCTTCATGTGCTCCTTCCTCTTCATCCATCACAGCACTTATGTCTCCATTTTCCATCTCCACATCAACAATGTCCAATGACTCTCCCCAGTCAGCATCTGCATCTTCTTCCTCATCATCCTGCCCCTCCTTTGCATAATCAAGGCCACCATCAAAAATACCCTTCGTGACTGTTAGCAATGGCCAATTTCCAGCACAGCTTACAGGAGTTGGAGGCATCAAAAGAGAGGGCGATTTTCCTTCGGGCAATTCAGGAATGTTATCACCGAGCTCAGCAGCTAGATGCTCAACAGCATCATGTAGCCCGTGTACTTTTGCAGTGATATAGGCAAGAGGTAGATGGCCAGCAGCTTCTAGAATCTTTACACGCTCCTGGATATTACCCAGGTAAAGAGCATTGTGGAACTGACCCATGACATTGTTCTTAACCTCAGCAATTTTCAACATTTTGGTAAGCTTATCCATATTCCCAGTTATGAGGTATAGGAATGACAACCTTTCAAAGTTCTTTGTCTTCTGATAAGCATACTCAACAATGTCTGCATTGCCTTGACGAAGAGCCTCCACCCCTAGCCTGTACCAAGTGTTTTTGTCATCAATGACATTAGCAGAAGCAACAGCAACTTCAATATTGCCACTTTCCAGTGCCAAGTTGAAGCGAGTCTTCTCATCTTTTACAAAGTGAAGAGCAACCTCTGGAAAACCTTTCTGTTGAAGATAAGCAATCATGGCTTGCCCACAGAGCTCAGAGCGCTTGATCATGCTCATGACCAGGTCAAATCTCTTTCTCAAGAGGGAAAGCTTGAACACAAATTCTGTGGCATCTATACTGATAGCACGGTTTTTCCCATCCCTATCCAAACAAAATATGGTATTCCCAGATACTCGTGTGATGTACAGTGGCACATCCAGAGTCTTGATGATTCCACTGTCACCATTGGGAAGGCAGTATTTCATGTGATTCAAAGTTGAGTAGATAAACACACCATTTTCATTCCATGCTCCACTCTTCACACGGATCGTCTCATGAAGAGTGCACCTATGCTCAAGTTTCTTGTTGGCTATGACAATCGAGTGTTTGCTCAATAGAGCAACACTTTCCATGTCATCCGACCACACAACATATCTGACAAAGGAAGTCTGGAAATCACCAATAATAAGCCTCTGCTGCAAATCAAATACAACCACTCTATCCTCCGCTCTGCAGAGAAGGTTTCCTGTCCCAGCGTAAAATATGGCATCAGCTGGAACAGGAAGCGCAACCTTCTTCACAATCTCATTCTTAAGGTTCTTCACCAAGACTTGGTTGCTACTCCTCTCCAGCACCGCGAATCTGTTCCGCGCAATAAAAACTGCTGAACTTCCAAGCCCTCTTTTCGCATCTTGGACTACATCACCCCTGCCCCAGCCATCTCTGGGTACAATGTACAGTTCATATGAGCCACCATCTATATCCGAAGAAATCAAGATAGCATTCTCCGTTGGGCTGTAAGAAAGACTTCTTGGGCTTTGATTGAGTATGCTAGCACCAGGTCTTCGGATGGGGATGACTTGGGTATCTTTCTGAGTTGAGTACTCATAAACACGTAGAAAACGATCCTTCACGTAGTACACAAGATCACCGCTGACTGCGAAGGCTGGGCGTTCTCTTTCCAGTTTAAAGACAATCATCCCGCTATCATGACCAGCAGCCAGAAGATTCATCTCAGGATGCGCAGTAAGAATCCAAAACCTGTCATGTTCCCTCCTAAAAGTCTGGAGACCAGTACGCTTCGTGGCATCCCATACACGAATACTTTTGTCCTCTGAGTTGGATATGATGATATCCTGTCTAGAGTGAAAGAGAACACTAGAAACATTGTTCATATGTCCTCTCAAGGTGTCAACTTCCCAGGCTTTAGTATCTGCACATCAATCAACAGTTCAAGGCTGAAGTCACAAGAGGATAAATTCAGTATATTCTACATGAAAATCAGAAAGTAATGCTCCTCAGGACTTTACTAAACAATAAGATAAACTAAGTTTCTTTAGTCCTGAATTCTACATAATACAGTCTGTAAGTGTAAAAGTGCATCCCTCCACCCCAACTCCCTTTATATACATAAACCCTATGTTGCTCATCAAGACCCAAGAGGCCAAGAACAAACCAAATTGATACACACACTCACACTAATGTCGACAGATTCTTTCTGCTCCATTTACTTTCTACAATGTAAGGGCAAGAAAGCAGGAGAGCTGCAACCAATGAAAAGAACTGTAAATCCCAAGGTTAGATTCCATACCATTCATACGCCAAATTTTCACCTGGCGATCATCTGCACCAGACACAATCAACGGGAGGGTAGGGTGGAAAGATGCCCAGTTAACTCCACGGTCATGACCCTCCAACACATACTTGACAACGGCATCAACACCGCCAAAGAGATCCGTATTCATCTGACTCAATCGCAATATATCATCAGCAGGAGAAACAGATTTCTTCTTCAAGGCACCAATATCCCATACCCGGACTGTTTGATCCAACGAAGCAGAAACAACTAGGTCCTCCTTAGGGTGAAAGGAGGCACACATGACATAGTGATTGTGTCCGGTTAATACAGAGATACAGGTACGGGATTGCCAGTTCCATATCCTTATGGTCTGGTCATCACTTGCACTCACAATCCACGGATTTTCATGGTGAAATTGGACAGTACGTATGTAATCAAGGTGTCCTAGGAGGGTAAATAGACACCTATGCAATTTATAGTTCCACACCTTGATCTTGTAGTCATCCCCTGCAAATCCATAACGTAAAAAACCTCATTAACAAAAAATAAAAACAAACAGATGGTTGAAATATGAAAATGATGAACTCTGGCACAAAGTAGGACAAATAGAAATACAAACTATTTTTGCGAAAAAACTAGCATCATCAAAAAGCCACAAAACCAACAAAAAGCAGACATTCACCAAACACATATTGAGGACATGAATCTTGATTGTATCCCCACAATGGTCAATACAAACAAGATACTTCCTTAAATACTAAATACGGAGTACAATTTGAGTTTGATCTCTACCCGAAACAAATTGTGCAATGTGGTCTAATTAACCAAACCACAAACTCTCTGATCTCGAGAACCCATCCTAAATCACGTACGATTCTCATCCATATCCACCAAACCCACCCTCGTAACATCATATCATAGTACCATACCACATCACCACTCGAAAGAAAAAAAAAGAAGAAAGAAGCAAAATTCTCTCGACTACCCACTAACAAAATCAAAAACAACTAAATCTGACATTCCAAACGCCTAATAACAATAAATCAACACAAAAACTTGGGTGAACCCGTTTCATATATGAGACAGGGTCACTAATGACTAACGAGAGCTCACTAAAGATCACCGAAAGGGTCATTAGTTAACCTTTTCTGTCATTAAAATGACCTAGTCCCATATATGAAACGGGTTCACACAAAATTTCCTGATAAATCAATCTCCTAGACAAAAATCTCGCATCCAATAACGTAGATATCCAAGATCAAAATACTCGTTGTCGATCCGAATGCCTTACTCTACAGTGCCCATTGATTTGACTCATCACTCACTTTCTTTCTTCTATGCAAAATAACAATAATAGCAATTAATTCCAAAAGTGCACCGACATGATATTCCAAAAATAGAAAGAAAGAAAGGAAGGAAGGGAAATGTGGGGATGGTACCGCCGGAGACGAAGAGGGGCTGGGAGATGTGAAAATGGACGCCACGAACAGGGCCATCATGCTCATCAAAGCGATCAATGAGAGTGCCCATACGATAGTCCCATAATTGGATGACTCCGCTGTGTAAGCTCGCTAAGATCCACGGTCTTTTCGGGTGGAAGCTTAGTCCCTTCACTCTGTTGCTCTTCGTCTCGAATTTCGTCAACATTTTCCTTCTTTTCTTTCTTTTCCCTTCACTCACTCACTCACTGAAATGCACTGCACTGAGAAAAATAAATAAATGTATTAGTAATATATGATGATGGATGAGATCGAGAGAGGGGAGGGGACAGGTTAGTAAATTACCTTGGATTGGATCGGAAGAGATCAGGAGAATTGCAGCATTGATTTGAGAGGAGAAGGAGAGAGAGAGGGGAAATGGGTTGATTGGTTAGATCTCGGATGCGAGGGGGGCTTTTTGTGTTTGTGTTTTTAACTGAGGAGATGATGATGATGATGATGATGATCGGTTTTGTTTTGACTGATTGATCCAATTGGGACAAATGTGGTTTTGATTTGGGATTGGGTGCGCGGGTAAGGGTAAACAGAATGGAGGGGCTTATTTGTTTACCCCGACGATCTTTGAGCAAGGTCCAAGTCCAATGGGTGTGGATCGTGGATGTACATCAGTACATGGTATATTGAGCCGACAATTGGGGTTACTGTAGCACTGTAAAAGATTGATTGGCTCACCTCGAGTTAAAAACTTAAAAATTGACTAATTTGATCATCTCGGTTTAGCTTATGTTAAACTAGTTTGAACCCGTGCTACAGCATGGGATAGTTATTTTATTTTTAATTTTTTTCGTTTTTATGTAAATTTAAGTTATGTTTATTTTTTATTTATTTTATTTTTAATTTTTTCGTTTTTATGTAAATTTAAGTTATGTTTAT
>ONZK01000070.1:236398-247868 GCA_900322385.1 Pharnaceum exiguum | reverse complement strand
TCGCCCCCCCCCCCCCCCCAAAGGTTGTTTTCATGTTAGAATGCACCCTCAAAATTGAGAATCGGATGAAAGATAACTGAGATACCCTAGCCTAGGTTGTGAATAACTGAATATGGAGGTGGAATAGGATGAGTGTGATTGAAGTTTTGAGGGGTATGATAGGAAGTAAGTAATATCAATGTAGTTGTTGTTGTAAGGTGGTGACTAAGGGCCTGTTCTTTTCAGCTTCTATAGCTGAAATATACTGAACCGAGATTTGTTTAAATGTTTTTGACACTCAATTACTTACTAAACCCTATCAATATTGGGCTTTTATGAAACACTGTGAGAGCTTTTCAAACATATACAAATAATTATGAATGATATCGGTGTCACAACTTCTTACGAGAAAAATAAACGAGTTGAACTGACCGGAAAGTAGTTTTTAGAAGCTAAAAAGAACAGTCCCCTAAAATATCATGTTTTGAGATAGAAAAGATTTTGTGTGCCTCAAAATGCTTGATGGAGGTCTTGTTTCCGTTGTAATAGTTGTGACTCTTGTGAGTAATCATGAACTTATTTTGATGTTATGTTTGTTTGAGAGAACAGTGCAAATTTAATGCTTTAAAAAGGGTTGTGCTGGTTTCAGCTGGTCCTTGTGAAGTTTCCCCTGCTTGATGTGTGATGACACTGAATTTGATTGAATATGAACATATCGAACATTTGAATAAAAACCTTCTCTCATGTTTGACATTAGTTAGGTAGGAACTATGTAGACCTCACTGCTTCAGTTCGTTCGACCTCAGCCGGAAGAGCCACCTCAGTTCGACAAACTACGGTTGCTCCAGCTACAAAGACGTCAAATTTGAGAACTCCTGCAGCCATACCCCAAATCGATGTTCCAACTTCCAAGGCCAGAGATAATAGGAGGTGAAGAGCCACTTCATCCCTTTGTCCAAATTTTCTTTCCTCTATTGCTCTAACTTATCACTTTTCTTGTATGGAAGGATTAAAGCTTATCATTTAAACTTACCCAAAAGATCATGCTTTGACCATTTTCTATGTGTTAACCAATGTTTTGATGACCTGTCTTTTTTCTTGTTTTCTTAGAATATCCTTTGATCTTTTACATCCTAAGATTACTCAAATTGGATAGCAAAATGTTCAGGTTTACAGATTTAAGTCCTCTCAACTTGAAGGATACAGGAAGTGAGCCGGAGGAATCGGCTCTTCGCGATGAAGTATGTGATTCCCATCTGGGATCTTATGTTATGTTTCTCCTTCTTTTCCTGTGCTAGTTAGGAGATAGTATTGTGTATTTCGTCTGAAGACTGAAAATATCTAATGTTCTCTTATTGCAGTTGGAAATGCTACAAGAAGAGAATGAAATAGTTCTTGAGAAGGTACATTCCCTTCTCTGACCTCAGAAGCATTGGTTTAATCCTTGAGGGTAGGGTCTGAAAAAACTGAAGGGTGTGTTCAGTTATATATATATAATATAGAAAACAAGGCCTGTTTTCTATTTCCATTTCCTAGCTTTCCATAACTGCGTTCGAAAGTCACTGTCCCCAAAATGTCTCCAAAAACCCGTGTTTTTAAGATTACGAAGAAATATTGAAAACATTCAAGCAATTGACGTTAATTTGGTTTACGTAATTGAAATTGACACTTCAAGAGGGAGGAGAGGAGAGAGAAAGACTGCATGCGGGCAATGGTTTGAAGTTTATGCTTAGTGGATCAAAGGCTTGTGTGGGCATTGGTAATGTGGAAAATTTACTGGTTTGAGTGGTTGAGTTGCTATGGTCGTAGAGATAGTGGAGTGTGGCATGTGAGGTAGTAAGGAGAAGATGATGGGGAATATACTTATTTTGAACATGTTGTCATATTTCCATGTATATTTTGTACAGAGATGGAAATTCTGAAATGTTTGGAGATTTAGGGGTAGAAAATTAGGAAATATTCCCGGTAACTGAACAGGCCTTAAACTTCAACTTTTTCACCTCGTTGTTTACAGTTTAGGCAAGCTGAAAAGAAGCGGGAAGAAGCAGAGGCCAGAGCTAGAGAACTTGAGAAACAGGTCTGTGGTCTAACCTAAGCATATTTTCTGCTGCTGGCTCTATGTTTTGACAGTATTTCTCAAAGAGAATGAAATAAAATAAGTGGACATAAATTTTTATTGTAGATGAAAGCTAGTTTTCTTGCCATGATTTAATGGTGGAATTGACAGGTCGCATCTCTCGGAGAAGGTATTTCTCTGGAAGCTAAATTAATTAGCAGGTAACTTTATCCCTGAGAGATGAGTTTCACACTTTCACCATAATGATTATGTTGGTGATCATTCTCTTTTGTAAATTTCACAGGAAGGAAGCAGCATTACGCCAAAGAGAGGTGTGTATGATCATCTCTCTCTTGTCTACTTGTCTCTTTATTCATCACTAAAGTCAATTATGTGGAAGATGAGTTGCTCAAGTGGTAGAGAGCACACCTTTAACCCTTAAGGTTGGGGCTCGATTCTCACGGGCCTCAGTGCCTCCATTTAAACAACCAAAGTCAACTATGCCTTTGAACCTTTGCTGTTAGTTCTCTGAAAAACTGTACTTCAGAGATTGCTGACATGGCTATTTTATTGTGTTTGCTAGCTTGCCCTTAAGGCTGCCAAAGAGAGCAGGGAAGGCAAAGATGAAATTGCTAATTTCCGTACAGAACTTAAGGTCAAATGCTTACTTCACTAAAAGCTATCTCCAGATCTTTCTTTGATGTATCTTGCTTGCTTGCAAGCTATGCTATATTATTTACAATTCCAATTTTATCTCTATCCAGAATCTTAGGGAAGAGGCTGCAGTAACTTTGGATAAGCTGCAAGAAGCTGAGTCTGAGGCCAAATCCCTTCGGACCATGACCCAGAGGATGATTCTAACCCAGGAAGAAAAGGTTAGCTGTTTGACTTCGATTTGGTCTTTGGTGTATTAACTATTAACTGTGTTGCGGAAACTGATTATGTGCCTTTTGAACAATGAAGGAAGAAGTTGTTCTCAAAAGATGCTGGCTAGCTCGGTATTGGGGCTTGGCTGTACACCATGGTACTGCTTTTGTATCTTTTTCTCATCTGGGAATTCTTAGATGTGATGGAAGTTGGTCAATACTCACTACAATTTGTTTGGTTGTTTGCTCCCACCTACAGGCATTTCTGCAGATATAGCAGGCTCGAAGTATGAACTGTGGTCTGCATTTGCTCCTCTCCCTTTTGAAGTTGTTATCTCTGCAGGACAGAAAGCTAAGGAAGATTTCTTGAACAAAAGTGAGTGAAGATTTTTGTTGGTCTGATGAATATATGCTGTTTTCCCTTTAATTTACAGCTCACTCTTTGTCCCATTGTTACTTTTTTTCTTAAAAATTGTCGCATGATGATGCACAGGGGAAAATAATTCAGATAGATGGAATAAGTCCGGACGGGATCCCAGTGATCTTACTGGGGAGGGTAATGTTGAAAGTATGCTTTCAGTGGAAATGGGTCTAAGGGAGATGGCTTCACTGAAGGTCTGTCCTTTATAAAAAACTTCTCACTTGCTTTGGTGTGCACTGCATACTAGGCTGGGTCCCCCTCTTATATTTGTAGTTTTTGCGTTTTTGGTGATCTGTTGAAATATTATCAATTTTTCAATTCGCCTTCCTTATCTGTTCTTTGGTTGATTTCATTTCCCCTTTTCTTATTCTTTGCCTTTTCTCTTACTGGATATGGTGGGGTTTTTTTTTTGGTTGATTTATGTCTCCCTTCTTCTTGCTCCATCTATTAGATTATTTTTTTGGTTGGTTGTTGTTGTTGGTTGCCAATTGGGGTTCTTAGTCAGTGTGGATTTTTCTTCTGACCCTTTCGTGAAGTTATACTTGTGATTTTACAAAGACTATGTTAAAGCTGAACTGAAGTATGCTTTTGCTTCAGATTGAGGATGCAGTCGTTCTTTCTATGGCACAACGAAGACGTCCTAATTTAGTACGAGGTATGCTCTACTCATTTGCTTTCTGATTGCACATTTGCACGTGCCATGTTTTTAGGGTCATGCTTATGTTGATGTTACCACTTATTCTTTGGCAAGTGATGTTTTTCTTCTTCTTTTTGTTTAAAAAAAAGAAAGATCAAACATTGCAGAAAGTAGCACTCTTTTTTTTTTTTGCTTGGTTGTCATGGGAATGATTTCTTTTCCAGAATCACAGACTGTACCCTGCAATCCGAGGTCAGGGGCATGGTTGCTCTGTCATTTAGCTCTCCCTTTCATGTAACCTTTCATGCATGCATTTTACCATGTGGCTTGGTTTCTTCTCTCTCTGTTGTTCATCTAAGAACTTCCAACACTGAGTTGTCCTTTCTGTTTTGTTTCCAGATCCAAAAATGGCTGGTGATCCCAAATTTCTGGAGTCATTTGGTAATTTTTTTAAAAGCTTCTTGTATTTTGTTTTGGATTGGACTTTCCTTTCCTTGTAAGTACTTGGTGTTAGATTTCGTAGAGATGATTGGTAAAAGGATAAACATTTCTCCAACCACAAAAAAAGAAGAAAGAATAATTATTTATCCGTAATTAATTGTTTCTTGTATGTTCTGCAATGCTCTCTGATATGAATCCTCATCTTTTCTATTGTATTTTTTCTTATGCATAATTCTCTGTATCCTTTGCAGAATTAGGTCAAGAAGAGTCAGATGATGTCCTTTTCAAAGAGGTGTGGTTTTGTTTCTTTTTTCATTAATCGATCAGCATCTAATAATAATAATAATCATTTGCTCCTTAGGCAGCATTTATTTGTGATTGAGAAGTCCACCACTATGAAGTTCGGCTATAACTTGTAGGCGTAGAGATCCCTCGGGCACACATAGTGAGTTGCACCCATAGGGGTCGCGCCTTGCCTCTACATCCCTTCCATCTCAGAAAGAAGAAAAATATATAAATTCAGAGAAACTATGATAAAGACAGCTTACAAATAGTTGTGAACTGATAGTCTCTCCTGAAGGTCATATGTATCGTGCGCGTTTACACTTTTCAGCAAGTGTTAAGGTGTTTTATTCAAGTGAAAAGAATGCATGGTCATTCTTCATGTTTATATGAAGATTTTAATGTGTTCTACCCGTATGGTACATTGGAAGTGAATTTTGCTTTTAAACTCTCTCCTAGACATGAGATATAGGAGTAATCAGAAAAAATGGCTGACTAAAGTCACTCGACTGTGGTAAGCTGTGCTCTGCTTCATATTTTCTGAAAGTTATAGAGAATGTAACTTGAATAGCTTAGGTATCATAGACATTTGGGGAGAGGGTTTGACATGTAAATAGCACATATGATTATGTTTTTGAGGATACATAAAATTGGTAGTTGTATGATAGTATTCTCAGTGACTGCGTTTCCTAAAAAGAAACTGGTAGCAGCATAATATTGATTTGCTTAAGTTAAGAGCTAAGTTTTTGTAAAGAGCATTGAGAATCATCTTAAATTACTCGATTTTGTAGTGATAGAAGTGACAACTGGAGCAAGGTTTGGCTGACATATGTATTTATTCTTTCTGCAGGCTTGGTTGACATATTTTTGGAAAAGAGCAAGAGATCACCGGGTTGAGGAGGATATTGCCGAAGAGCGACTTCAGTTTTGGACCAGCCGCAGTGGACAGTCTCCTTCATTACAAGATGCGGTCGATGGTATGTTTACTCGGTTACTCTTATTATTGTCATTTTGGATATACTGATTAATAAAAATAGTTGTGCTGTTGCTGCCAATTAGTTCCCTGCTGCCACGAATAATTTTCATAGTGAATGTTCAATTTTTGTTTTGTTGAAGGACACATTAAACTCGATGGACTTGTTGAATACCCACCGATTGTCAGGATACTGTTTTTATTTGTCATTTGTGGTTAGCAAGATGCTGAATTTTAGCCATTCTATTTGTTGTGTAGATCTAATGATATAAATAAAAAAGGAATTGGAAACGTCTGACACACTGGCTCATTGGCTACAGTTGAACTAGACATGAAGGGAAACATGTCTCTTAAACAAAAAAACTATTAACTGCTTCTGGGACTTGTGGATCTCTTTGTTATGGTGGATGATTCAACTACTGGCTGAACCACTTTTGACTTTTGTGTGATTGAGAATGTTTACTGTTTGATGCTTTTCTGTAGTTATTTGGTAGTAGTGGATGAATAAGATTTGATGATTGCCCTTCTGATTGAAACTCTCTTGTTGATTTTGCTTTTTACTGAATTGTGTAAGCCTTGTGCTTCATTGAACTGCTTTTTTTTTAAATGTTATCTTTATGATAGGACAAGTAGAATTAGATACTGTATATAGCAGTTCTCAAGTGTGAAAAGGTTGTATTTAGTTACATTGAAATTTAGGATGTTTTTACATTGGACTTTTAGCTTGAGCACTACACTAGTGGTACTAAGATGAAAGGTTGTATTCAGTATGATATTTCTTTTCATATTCGTTCAAACCCTTATTATAGGCTTCCCATATACTACGGAGCAGTCGAGAGCTATTGCTTTGATTAGAATGATGGTATTTCTTAAGAAAATGAATTATGGTACTTCTAGCTACGACAGTCTGGAACTACATGCAGTTTTACTAATGGTCTTGATGTGATTGTATGACCAGTTGAGCGTGGTTTTATTGAACTACGGAAGCTTGGGATAGAACAGCAACTGTGGGAAGCGTCACGCAAGGAAATTGGAAATGCTTCTTTATCTGAATCTACGAACCACAAGAACGCCGTAGAGTCTGAGAACTCTTCTTGATAGACACTGGAGTATATAGTAACTCTTCTTGATCGACATCAGAGTATACAGCGTGGCATGTCCATTTTTACCTTCTTTTGTTTACTGTAAGAGAATGTAGCAACGGGTGTCTTTTATCCTAATCATGAGTCGTATTCATTTCTTTGAGAACCAGTATAAAGTGAGGTGTGATTATGTGAGGTTGGTCTCTCTCTTTTTTTCTTTTTCTTTTTTTTTCTTTTTTTGTGAAAGAAGAAGAGGTGGATCTCTTGATGTTACAGAAATCTTGTAAAGCTGGCCTGTAATTACTTGTGTAGTTGTGTAATATATACAGTAGTGAACTTGAGATAAAATGGAAATTGCAACTGTATGGTCTTCGTCCTTATTTTTTAGCTGTTACTCGCGGAGTTTTTGCTTGTGGGTTGCGAGTTGCGACACATAATCATTTAGCAAAAGTAAGAGACTATGGTGCCTACTTGTAGTCACGTACAGAATTTGGACTTCTGAAACCGGTTGAGGAAATTAACATCACTGATTTGTATTTACTGATTACTACTACTAGTATGACTTGCCTGAGTTTTGGTAGCTTGGCCCCTTCACTCGGCCATTTTCCAGAACTGGAAGTTCTCAAATGCAAACCAAGGATATACAGATTGTGACGGTGCAATTGTATGTGATTTCAGACAATACGTATCCCAGGGACAACCCTGCTTAAGAAAAATAACAGAAACATGGTCACCAGACTAAGAAGAAGACCACTGTGCCAGAGAGATCTATCATCTCTAACTAGTGGAATAGAAGGAAATAGAAAGTATACTACAAAGAATGGGAACAATAGTCGCGGAGATCCCACGTTCAAACCAAGTCCAGCATCACCATCTGAAGTAGCGAAGAGCCATCCACCACAAAACGTCAAAACCTAGCTTACTACTCTTTGGCATGTTCTTAGTTTAATTTATTTCAATTAAGTTAGCTGAAGTTCAATTTTAGTTGAGGTATGCTCGTTTAATTCCGGTTATTTTAATTTAGTTTAGTTAAAGTGCACTTGATTCAAATAAGTTGAAAAAAAGAAGGCACCAATGCACCATCACGTACTAGTTGTTCGTTGAAGCAAAGGAACTAAATAGAAGAAAATAAAAGGAATGCAGTTCAAAATAGGCAACTTTTTTTTGACAATTGGCTAACTACAAGAAATAAATCAATACCCTCTGTAGCCTGCAGACTACAGTATGCTTGATTGAGTTTCTTATCGACCACAGTCTAGACACATTTCATATGATTGAGTTAATGTAATTGAATTCAAAGAAATTCTTTCTCATTCGATAATACATGAATTTAAACAACATTTTGAAAGTGAAAACTTCAGCTATAATAATCATGGAATGTGATAACAAATTCGCGAACATATTTCTGGTCTAGTCTAGGAAATAAGAGAGAGAGGAAAGCAAAGCAATGATAATCTCTTTTTCTATGACCAGTAGAAGAGTCCGGAATAGGAAAAGCAGAATGTGCAAAGAGTTATTAATAGAGTTATAGGGGAACCTCTTCCTCTTTTCCTTCTCTTCAATTTCGAAAAAAAGAAGTTGAAATGGAAATATGTATGTTAGCATAATTTCTCATATGTGGAGAAATCAATCAAAATTCAGTCAGTCTTTGGTACACCAAGTGTACACGTACTACACCTACCGAGTGGATTTATAACTAATAATTAGGATACTGATTAATGACATTAAAAATGTGATTAATGGTTTTTGTTGTAATACTTTTGCAAAAAAATGTCGGGTGTACAAATACACCCGGCGTACCTCTGGAGATCAAAATTTATTTACTAATAATAACTAGTTAGAACCGGTGCTAAAACATGGGATGACTATAAATATTTCATTTAAATGTTGGTAAAATAAATTTTAGCAAAAATAGTATTTTTTTTGAATGCTTTGTAGTTTTTAATTATGTGAATGTGAGGAGAATAGTTGATAAAGAGCGGTTAAATGAATACCAAGTGTATGTACAGTTAGTAAAAAAAAGTAAGCATGAATTTAGTAAAATATGAATGTCACCATTATCATATTTAAGACTCATGCAAAAGTACAAATTGATTTGTGAAAAGGGATATCAGTCAAAATATTATCTTTTTTCATATTAATGTAGGTTTATGGTTTTTGAAGTACTATTTTAAATACCGAATTCATTTATAGTAGTAACAATTGAGCATGAGTGTAGTTTAAAGTTAGAAATCCACTTATAGATCGCATGATTATTGTAAATTATTAGGCAAGAAATAACAAGGATTGCATTTTTCACTTATTATGTTCACTACATTATATATAAGAATTCACGTTTTGTTGCTTTTTTATAAAACATACTTTTATCACTATTTCTGAATCGGTTAGGCAGTAAATAAATAATTAAAACTACAAGTTCTTTTGAGATGTTTCATTTTTCCTTTTTCTAGTTTTTTTTTCATTCTTCTATAGATGTTACACATCACATTTATTTTACACATAAGCTCCAATATCTAATAGAAAAAAAAACACATAATATTTTTTCCTTATTAAAAGAAGGTTTACTCTTTTATTCTCTCCATTTCAAATTGTTTTTTTTTCTATAATAGTTAGACATGCTAAGATCAAAATGTTAATTTGATGTATTTCTAGCCCTACCCAACAATAAGCATAATTATTTGTTTTAAAATAGTTAACATTTTCGGCCAATGATCGTTCAACATCATGGAAAAGTACTGACAAATTTATTTTAATTAACAATAAATTATAATATATAATATCTTACAGTATATAATCTATTTTGTCAACGTAGGGTATACTGAAATCTTAGTCACTACACAAAACTTCATCGGTATATCTTATCGTCCAAATAAATTCTTAACATATAGTATCTCTAATGTGTGTTTTTTTTTGTTTATCAAGGAACAAAAGTAGTGGGTGTTTTACAATTACTAATGGGGCCATATTAAATAATCATGTTATTAGTATCAATATTTCTCTGACATATGTTAGCTTGCTACAGTTTTAAACAAAGCATTTAATAATAAATGAAAATTAGACTTTAAGACAATTTTTAGAAAATTAATATATATATTTGCTTCACCATGACAATTAATAAGGACTTGCCTTTTAAGCTCTATCGAAGAGAACTCCCTATATTAGTTTGATTTGCCATAACAGTTAATAGAAGCAAGGTACAATTTCTCGCGATCAAAGTTTCCGCTGAGGAGAAGGCTGCTTTATCTGCTATGTTGAGTTCTACGTTGTGGTTTCAAAAGTAACCAATAAGAGAGCTCTAAAGTTTTGCATAACTGACAAGGATAAAAATCAATAGAATTCCACTACTAATATAGTTTATAAGTAATTTTTTAGATAATCCTTTTAATTTATATATGTCCTTGGTAAATTAGTTATGGACATATGTTGTCGTATATTATTAGAAATACATTTTCCAGGTCTTTACTTTTTAATGCGCATAAGGTGCAAACCGATAAGGCCTCATGTTTATTTTTTGTTTTAATTAATTAGAAAGTAAAAATTAGATATTTGTTTGTTGTTTTAATTAGTTCAATCTATTGTTACACTATTTGTCATGAAACAACTATGCTTTTTACATAATTATACTTAATTTGAACTATTCGTACTAACATTGAAATTAAACTAAGAAGTACTAAGAGTTTGAACTTTTGGGGACTTATCATTAGTGTATAAAGTACTAATGGCAGACCCTATTAGGGCTTTTTCTTAAGACGGGAGGGAAAAGGGTGAGAAATGAAATTTTTGGAAATACATACTAATAATATAACTTTAATTTAGATTTTTGATGGTGACAGTATGTTTGAGAAAAAAGAAACTTTGATTAAAAAACAATGAAATCTTCAACTAGGTTGCACGAAACATTTACAAAATTATTTTATTGTACTATTTTAAAATAAATGTTTTCTTTATTTCCATAAAAAAAGAAGTGGCAACTTTAAAACAAATTAAATGTGTCATTTAGCACAATAATTACAAAATAACAAATAAAATACAAAACTCCATTCCGTGTGGGAGTACACGCATTATTTCTTCATGCACCTATGCTTTATCTTTAAGGATCCCCGAGGAGGGCCGTGGCTTTCAGGTGGTAATTTAGTGGGTGAAAAATGTTAAAGGTATGAAGAATGTGTTTGGATTTAGGTGTTGGCAACGAATAGGTGATTTGGATGTTCATGGCGTGGAGGAGAAGTAGTGTTAATGTAATAGTGAGTGTAAGTGCCGGTGGTGGTTGTTGTAGGCAGGATGTGTTTGTTTATTGTTTAGAAAAGACGAGAGGATTTGGAAAGAGTGAGTGGAAAATAGACTTGGATTATTTTAGGTGAAAGAGGTTGTTTGGAGGAAATATGTGGTGGTTTTGATGGTGGCCTGGTGCATAGTAAGTTTGTTTATAATAGGAGAGATAGTTAGTTGGAGGTAAAGACATCTTTTCTAGCTTTTTTTTTGGTGTGAAGGGGGGGTGAGCCCATTGTTTTATTAAGTAAGACTAAACTAATCTAGGTCGAGTTCGACCTAGTACATCATCCACAAAGATGTGCATAAGCTGGGGAGGGGGATCATTGTAGAAAATTACAGGAGAGTCACTACTGAAGCTAAGTTTTGCTAAACTATCAGCAGCTACATTCGCTTCTCGAAAGGTATGCTTACATTGCGTGCTCCAGCCAGAGGACTCGAGCACCTGGCGACACTGTTGGGTA